>JABUQX010139124.1:35000-37500 GCA_015478945.1 Trachelipus rathkii | reverse complement strand
ATATATATATATATATATATATATATATATATATATATATATATATATATATATATATATATATATATATATATATATATATATATATATATATATATATATATATATATATAAATCCTTTTTACCATTCTTTAGGAACAAAATATACAGTATAGAGTCATCAAAGGAGCTTAATAATGAACGCACTTGGCAATCTCCTCTTACTGACGATCATTTAACTCCAGGAATCATCACCAAAAGAAGAAACAATGATCATGAACATTTGCGAAGACATAAATTGACATATCTTTCTTCTAAACCCTTCAATAGTGTTTTATGAAATCAAAATAATCACATTTACATATATCAATTGGATATACTAGACAGATATGCTTCACATACCCTTCAACAACTTACTTTTCTTTTGTACGACCCTTGGATAAATTCATATTCTTCTAGACCTTTATTTCCTTCTCGTGAAAGACGTTGTTTACTTGATATTGGTGGAAAGTTTTTACGTTCTTTATTTGGCACCGCTATGGACGAGAACGTCCAATCAATGCAGAGACAAATAGCTGTTCTATCAGAACAATCCGACAACGTCAATTCTTTGTTTCTACGTTTCCGATATCAATTGAAGTCAAACACCAATTCTCTCTCTTCTCTGACTCAATCTGTAGACGATCTGAGAAATCAAACCCAAAACCTTCATTTAGTTTTCTCCTTCCTAAATACTATCAATCTTTTAGATTCTTACTTTTCTATCTTGAATATTCAAAATTTACTAGAGCTTCGTAACAATATTCTAGACACTTATCTTCTTGCTAATCAAAAGACTACGTCCTTTACCTTGTATTCCTTTTTAATCTTAAAACCTTTTATTTTGGAAAGTCTACACACTACACACTTAGACACAAGCATCTCTTTCACTCCTGAGAACTTCTATGAATTCCTCTCTTTTACATGGACTATCATAGATACTATTCCCTATAGTATCGTTACGATTATTCCTTTCTCCGACCACAATGTATGCGAATCTTATCGCCTGACCCCTTTTCCTACTCCTACCTCTGCTGGACACTCCAGAATAATATTTTATCCAATAATCCAATATATTTTATGTTTTTCGTCAATAAATTAGTTATGAAATACAGATTCATGTCAAATGTAAAATTTTCTCAATGTTTGCATGTACTAAATAATTCCATATGTCCAATGTTCCAATCACTTAGCTCATTCACTTCTCCTTCTTGTGAACTATTTTTGTATACAAATAACACCTTTATGGACCTAAAATAAGACACGCCACTACATTGTAATCACGAATATCGTGTCACCAACGAACCATATTCTATATCAGTTCATTCGAAAAATAATCATTTCATTTAATAACCCTGTAGACGCGCAATCAAAGTGCATGTACCCTTCTTCTATTACTACGCTTACCGTTTCTGATATTTATATTTTGAATCAAAGATGAATATTAACAACCAATCAATACCATTTTACCAATCTATCTCACATATTAAAATAATTGAAATTGCTAAATTTCTCCCTAATTGATGTACCAGTATTGCTTTCCTTTTTAAGTCATTCGTTCACTCAAACTCCATATTTTGTGAAATCACCTAAAATAATTTGGGACGATCGATTAGACTATATTAATTCATTCTTGAATCACCATTCCACATTATTTTCATACTTACCCACTATTTCTTATGCTTCCAGCTCATTTGTCACTGCTTTCTTCATATTTGCATGTGTTTTGTTTATAATCAAATTCAAACGGTTAAATACTAATAGAGCGAACAATCACAGCACTAATGCACCCATCTCGCCTAACGTTAACGCTCTAACCCTTCGACCTCCATTAGACCTTAACACCCTACATGGACCATCCACCATTCACATACGACCTCGCAGACAACGGACCATCGACTTTGACGGTGATAACCTGGAATTGTATGATTCTCCTCCTCATCTCATTTCCATTGTTCATCATTCTTCCTAATTAGTACCCATTAATAACATCAGCTTTGTTGCATCACATATATGTCTTCCAAGATGGACGGATGTTTCCTGACGCAAGGAACTAAATAGGTTAGTAAGGTTGTTTGGTTTTAATACAATTAAAATTTACAATTTATGATTTAGCTAAATTTCACTTAGAAAGAGGATTCTATATAGCAACTGTTATATATATTAAGTGACGTAAGAGATCAAGTACAGTCGGCAGCACAAATTCGTGGAATATATATATATATATATATATATAAGTAATCCGCCATTTTTAATATATATACAGTTTGTTATATATATATATATATATATATATATTATATTAGATATACTAAAGTCTTGCAATGTAAAATTATTTATAATATATTTATATATTTTACATATATATATATATTATATATTTATATATATATATATATATATAATATATATATATAATACATATAATATATATATATATATTAATATATATATAATAATATATATTATATATATTATATAT
>JABUQX010139124.1:27500-30000 GCA_015478945.1 Trachelipus rathkii | reverse complement strand
ATACTGCGCCTGCAATTGGGTCCAACCAGTCCCGCGCCAGTCCCACCATCTATCACCGATCCATCAGTGTACCACATAATGGTTCCTGATTCAAGTTTAGGACCTCCATTATCCCAAGTTGAACGATTTGTAAGAAGGATTTTATACTTCTTTCCAAAGCTTTTTTGTTTTGGCATTAGGTCCGAGACTACAATGCCCATTTGCATCTCTGGTACATCTTCCAAAATTCGAAGGTGTCCGAGTCCAGTTTTTAGTTTAATTTGACCAAGAATGGCCAGTCTGGTTGCACATGACATGGCCTCCCTTCTGATGTGCAAATATAGAGGAAGGAGGCCTATCAGAGCTTCCATAGCTGCAGTAGGGCATGTATGCATTGCCCCTGTGATCGCTAGGCATGCAAGCCTTTGCAATCTTTGCAGTTTATTTTGTGCAGTCCTTTGTTCAACCTTCGGCCACCAAACAAGTGAGGCATAGGTGATTATAGGTCTGACTACAGTTATGTATAACCAATTGGTCATTTTAGGTTTCAGTCCCCATGTTTTGCCAAGCATCTTTCGGCATGTCCATAGGGCCATCGTACCTTTGTCCACTACCTTTTTAAGATGTGGATTCCACGTTAGTTTTTGATCTAGGATTACTCCCAGATATTTGACTTCAGTGGAAGGGTTAATAGTGACATCACCAATCTTGGGAGCCATGTATCTTAGCTTCCTCTTCCTGGTGAAGGGCACTATTACTGTTTTGCTTGGATTGATGTTTAGTTCCCTTTCCAAGCACCAATTGTAGGATATATTGAGGGCATGTTGCATGAGTTCCATTAAGACCTCTATGTGCTTGCCTCTAATAATAATTACAAGGTCATCCGCGTATCCTTGCACCTCGAATCCGGATTCACTGAGTTTGGTGAGGAGACTATCGACCACCATGGTCCATAAAAGGGGTGAAAGTACCCCTCCTTGGGGGCATCCCCTCCCAGATGTCACAGTGATCATCTCCCCTCCCAGTTCAGCCGTAATACGTCTTGTCCCCAACATTGCTTTTATCCAAGCAATCGTTGAGGGTCCGACGCCCTTGGAGGCGGCGGCATCCTCCATGGTCACATGCATGGTGCTATCAAAAGCACCCTGCACATCCAGGAAAGCACAAACCGCCACCTCCTTGTGATCTAGCGCTCCTTCTATCTTGGATACCAAGCTATCTAGTGCGCCAACTGTTGATCTACCGGACTGGTAGGCCCATTGATTAGGATGGATTTTCTTTTCTATCGAATTTTCCACCCTTATGTGGTAGTCTAGCACCTTTTCCATTGTTTTCAAAAGAAATGATGTAAGACTTATAGGTCGATTGGATCTGGGGTCAGACGTGGACCGTCTCCCCGTCTTGGGGATAAAAACCACCCTTACTTTCCTCCACAGCTGGGGAATGTATCCCAGGGCATAGCTTGCCCTAAACACTCTCACCAGCAGCGGAAGCAGACTCTCCATTCCCTGTTGAAGCAAGGCTGGGAATATACCATCCCCTCCAGGAGATTTATATGGGCCGAAGGAATTTATTGCCCATTCTACCCTATCAGGGGAGAAGACCCTTCCAGACAGACTTTCCGTCCATCTATTGGGTCTTCTATCATCCCATATATCTACTTCCTCCCCGTCGTCAACTATTACATTGTGCGGAAAGTGAGTGTTTATAAGTTCCACTAAGGTTTCCCTGTGGTCCTTTGTATAACTGCCGTCTTTCTTTAAGAGAAGGCTCGGCCCATTAGATTGGTCCTTTGAGAGCACTTTATGTAGACGCGCAGTTTCAGATTGGCTCTCAATGCTTTCACATAGAGTCTTCCATGATCTTCTTTTGGATTTCCTAAGTTCCTTGTTATAAGCGGTTAGGGCAGTTTTGTATGCTTCCCAATTTTTATCCCGCTTAGCTTTATTGAAGAGTTTCCTGGTTTTAGATCTTAGAGTGGTTAGCTCTTGATTCCACCAGGGGACGCTTCTAGTTATCCCTCTTTTTTTCAGAGGACAACTATTTTCATATGAATCTTGTATAATTGATTGCAGTTGGGTAGTGGATACATCTAGGTCCTGCACATCAAACAGTTCCCCCATATCCTCCACGCGCTGTTTAAGGAGCTCTTTATACAAGTTCCAGTTTGTTAGCTTAGGTATTCTCCGCTCCTCCTCTACTTTCTCTAAAGCTATGATTTCGAACCTGATGTGTCTATGGTCCGAATGAGATACTTCATCAGACACATACCAGTTCGAGATCTGTATACCATAAGTGGCATTTATTAAGGTTAGGTCTAAGACCTCTTGTCTGTTCGATGTGATGAATGTGGGCTTACTGCCCTCATTCACCACATCAATACCATATTGAGTTAAGAATTCTAAAATACACTCACCTCTGTTGTTGATGTCCTTGCTGCCCCACAGGGTGTGATGGGCATTTGCATCGCATCCCAAGATCAGTCCCCTGCGGGTCCGCTGACAGTATTGCACAAGCCTGT
>JABUQX010139124.1:10000-12500 GCA_015478945.1 Trachelipus rathkii | reverse complement strand
ATAACTTTTGATAAGGTTCCCCACATAAGGCTGATGAAGAAGTTACTTCAATGTGGTATAGGTGGAGTGGTACATTTTTTTTTTTTAGTTGTCACCACCACTCACGGGCAGAGCCCTATTCAGGGAGGGGGTGCACCAAAGTTTCATCCGCTAGCGCAAATTACGCAGATGAGCACAGACGCAGGCTTTAAAGTGAGGGAGATTAAATTCAGCAGGAAATACAGAAGATGGAAGAGAATTCCACAGAACAGAGGTGGCAGGAAAGAAGGAAGCACCGCAACGAACTAGCCTGGAGTTACCAAGATCCACACAAAACTCGTGCGCAGACACAGCACCCCTTGTGCTACGAGGGCGTCGTAAAGGTGGTGGTACGCGAGTGATAAGTTCCCTCGAGCACTTGCGCTGTGGTACTATAGAAAGAGATAAGAGCACCAACATGACGCCGCATAGATAGAGGGTCAAGTGAACTGGAAAGTACAGGACAGTTTATAAGCCTTTTGGCTTTTGACTCGACCCTGTCCAAAAGCAGGGTGAAACCAGAGCCCCCAAAGATATGAGAACAGTACTCCATACAAGGGCGGATGAGACTCTTGTATAGCTGGAGTAACTGAGAAGAGGAAAAAAAAGTCTCGCAGTCTAAACAGAACTCCCAGTTTCTTTGAAGCCGCCTTAGCAACTGTTGTGATGTGAGGTTTCCAAGACATTTTTTTGTTTATGTTAAGGCCAAGGATGTTTATATTGTCAACAGGAGAGACGAGAGAACCGTCGAAAGAGATAGGAAAGTTAGAAGGTGTTTTAGAGGGAGATTTGTAAGTTGAGTTTTTAAGGAATTGAATTTGATAAAATGAACATCCGGCAACAGTCACACATACAACAGAGAATGTAGAGAATAAGTCGGAAAGAATTAACGGCCGCGTTGGCACTTGGGTTAACAGGGTGGAAAATTGAAATGAGTTGAAGAATGAAGGGTCGATATATGAGTGGATAGAGTTAGATGTGCAGGTGAGAAGATCATTAATGAAAAGTAAGAATAAAGTAGGAGATAAGACCGAACCCTGAGGAACACCACTATTGACAGAAAAGAAGAAGAAGTCGCTCCATCATCCACATCCGATATTGAGCGACATGAAAGCTAGACATAAGTAAGCAAAGAGAAGGAGGAAACCCAAAGGAGGGCTTGGAGAGCAGTGACGCGGGCCCATACCCAGTCAAATGCTTTGGATATGTCGAGCGCCACCATGAAAGTCTCCCGTAGTTCCTAAGAGCGCAAAACTATAAATCGGTTAAATAGGAAAGTACATCGCCGGTAGACCTTAAACGCCAAAAGCCGTACTGGTGATCGGAAAGAAGAGAATGAGATTCCAGATGGCCTAAGAAGTGATAATGATGAAATGTATCAGGGATCTGAGCTAAAATACAGAGTAGAGCTATTGGGCGATAGTTAGAAGGATCAAAGCCTCTTTTCGGAATAGGTTGGACATGTGCGTGCTTCCAACACTGAGGGAAAGTGCTAGTAATGAGACATAGAGAATATAGTTGAACGAGGGGCGGGGATCAGCACGTAAACATACTCCCTCAAAACTCGGGGAGGAATGCCATCTGGGCCACCAGCCTTCCTAACGATATAGATCTCAGGAGCCCATGCACCAAATGTAATCACAGGCGAAGACATAGGACACCTGAGAGGAGAAGGAAGAAGAAGATGCCAAGAATCGTCAAGGTTGAGTTAGAAAATAAGGAGAGGCCAAGAGATTGTGGCCTTTTCAGTTGAGTTAGCAACAAACCATCCAGATCGAATAAGAGGGGCAAAAGATGATTTACAGAAATTGTTAGAGATGTTTTTTGGCAAGAGGCCAGAAAGATTTTTTAGGAGAACCAAGGTGGTTAGCGCACTTTCGTTCTTTTGATGAAAGCCCGCTTTGCTCGTCGAAGAGTATCCCTACAACGATTTCTAGCTGAATGAAAATTGCGAGGTGATAGGAGAACGGAATTTTCCCTCCCGATACGCGCTGTCTCTAGCCTGAATGGCCAGAGGACAAGCAAGCACGATCAAACCATGGATTATGAGGAGAAAGATTTAGTCGAAGAAGGAATGAACCTGCTCATCCCGTCAACGATTACAGCTCCCACCTTAGTGGCAGAAGCAAGCGTCATGAGAGTAAAAAAAGATATTCCAATTATAGTTAGGTAAATTAGCTTGAAGTCCCCAATCGGCCCGATCAAAGTGCCAGAAAAACGCATAGGGCAGGATGGAGCTGATCGAGACCATGGATTATGAGGAGGAAGAGATATAAGGTTGTGGTCAGATTTACCAATAGGAGCGAAATGGTGTATTTATAGAGAGAAGGACTAGTGGTGAAACATAGGTCAAGTGTGTTCAGGAATTGGTTGGATTAAAGAGTAGTTGTGGAATAGAAAACAGTGTGTACAACTAAATGGCAATAAGTCATCATGGGAAATAGTGAAGAGTGGTGTCCCACAGGGTTCAGAGCTGGGGTTA
>JABUQX010139124.1:5000-7500 GCA_015478945.1 Trachelipus rathkii | reverse complement strand
TATATATATGTATATATATATATATAATATATATATATATATATATATATATATATATATATATATATATATATATAACTTTCAATAATAATATATATATATATATATATATATATACTATATATGATATATATATATATATATATATGAAAATTAATATTTTTGGTACTTACATTTATTTATAAAGAAGATCAAATTTTCTTCCTTCCTGTTTCATATATAAATCACTGACTGTATTACACATATTCTTACATGTTTGAATTTTAATATGGCCTACAACACTCAGGAAACAATTTTTTAATGAAACTTAAATCGAATACGAATCCAATATACCCGTATTTATAAATCTAATAGCTCAATATTATTAAAAACACACAAAATCAGTAATAAAAATAATATGAAAAGCGTATTATTATCAAATAGAACTCCACGCACAATCTTTATTATTAATAACGAAAATATTGCAACTGATCTGAGGCAGAGGCAATCTATATCGTAGCCGAATTTGAGTCAAACACGTTTTCAGCGACTCTAACGTTGAGTCAATAATTATTCATATGAATTAGGAATCAAATAAGTCGATATAAGAGATGATCAAGTTAGCATAAAATAATTATTAATTAGTTAATTAGTATAATTATGTTATTAATAATATTATTATTATTTCTTGCTAATGCAATTTAAATCCAAAGTTGCCTTGCCCTAGAGAATAAGGACTCGTCAGGCACGCACATTCAAAGTTGCCTTGCCCTAGAGAATAAGGAACTATTTTTTTGACTCCGAGAATTAACAATTGCCACCGATCGCTACTATTAAAAAAGGAATCGAGTAGAAATTGATGCCGGCATCTTAAAGTTAGACTTCGAACGAAATCATTATATATATATATATATATATATATATATATATATATATATATATATATATATATATATATATATATATATATATATATATATATATATATATATATAAATATATATATATATATATATATATATATATATATAGATATATATAATAATACATAATAACTTCTTTATATATATATATATATATATATATATATATATATATATATATATATATATATATATGTATATATATATATACTGTATATATATATATATATATATATATATGCTGACTTTTTAATATTTTTTGGGCTCACTAAGGCAAGTAGGCGTTGCCTACTCTGCCTACCCCCAAAAGCCGCCACTGATATATATATATATATATATATATATATATATATATATATATATATATATATATATATATATATATATATATATATATATATATATCACTACATATATATATATATATATTGTAAAACCTAACAGACTTTAACAACGAGCATGGATTTTGCTGGAGAGAATGTAATCTACGCTCCACTATTCAATAAGATTGAAGTTGGTGATGCTTTTTCCTTAACAGAACATCATTGATAGATCTATGTGTTTAACTACATATAATACAAAAGATGTGATATTTATTTCAGCACTAATAATGTGCGAGTATTGTTAATTCCATTTCATACAAGGATAAAGATGTTAAATGAATCAAAAAACATTCAACAAATTTTATTTACATAAACAATAATAAATTATAGATACATATCTCAGGAAACGACTTACAATTGCTACCTATATAACAAACAAAGCAATATGAAATTATATATATATATATATATATATATATATATATATATATATATATATATATATATATATATAATATATATATATATATATATATATATATATATATATAACTTCTTAATAACTATATATATATATATATATAACAATAACTATATATATATATATATATATATATATATATATATATATCAATAGCGTGTCCATCCCCCCACTCATGATCGATCACCGATTGTAAGCAGATGGCATGTTAGTATACAGTTTCCCGAAGGGTCGGACGTCTTCTGAAATTCTCCACGATGTTTTGGCATGTTCATCAAGGGCTTATCTTGTCCTTTCTTCTAGAATCCAGTCTCAGACAATACACCCCCAAAGGTTCTCAATGGGATTTAGGTCACATCCACGACTTAGCCAAGGTAGAGGATTGAATTGTTTTTTGTCGTGTTCTTCCCTACCGTGGAGTAACCCTTCGGCTGGCATGTATGGGGCTATTGTCATGCATAAAAATCTCTCAGGGTCTGGAAATAAAAATGCTCGAACAGTGGGAAGAAAACCTCTTCTAATATTTGTAGATATTGATCGGATGTGAGCCGTCCATTTATAGTCGTGAGTTCTCCAAGAGAAAAATAACTCATCCACCCCCAAACGTTGCATGTCACGTGCCCACTTCTGGCTTCTTCATATATGTTGCACGGTTGATAGCGCGTGTTATTCAGTCGGCAACAATGCAGTGGACCGTGATCTGTAGATGAAAAGGTTTTCTCATCGCTAAAAACCAGCCGAGAACAAAACTCCATGTCTTTCTGCGCATGTTCTGTAGCAAAGGCTAGTCTCGC
>JABUQX010139123.1:0-16817 GCA_015478945.1 Trachelipus rathkii | reverse complement strand
TATGGTTATAGTCCTTTCTCATGTGGTGGTACGAAAAATGGGCCGTAAGGTTTTCATTATTATCAGTAAGCTGTACAATTATCAGCACCCTTCACCAGTAGAGAGAGCCGTATTTATAGTGTAGGTGTGGAATGTAAACACTCAAAAAGCGTAAGCCTGAATTTCACAGATACCATAGTGAAAGCTTAATGTTTTTGCATCACAATTGTAACTTTTGAATTTGAGCATGAATGATATCTATCTTTAAAGGAGTATTTGTTATGTCATGTTTTAGGTACAGCTTATTTTAACTTTCGCTGACTAATTGAGGTCTCTTTCTTTTCATTATTTTTATTCTTTATAATAGCTATTAAAGAATCTTCTTGAAATTGTAATCAGGTTAAACATGTTTAGAAGCAAACTTTTGTTGGTATTTACTTGAAAATGGAATAGAATTTTTTTAAATAAACACAAACATGTGTTATTAATATTATATTTGCAATTATTATTCTTAAAAGGTACTATTTTAATTTAAGATAAAAAAATAAATATATTTGCACAACCAAATATGAAATATAAATGCAATCTTGAGTTGCCTAGCAGTGTACAAATGTTCTATCTTACGGTCGCAGCTTCTATTACATTAAAGTATCGGATATCGGGATCGGCACCTAAAAAAATAGAGTATCGGTATCGGCCTCTTTTCTGGTATCGGTACATCCCTAATACAAAGTAATAAAACAAAAAAACAAAAAGTAAATAACTATCTTACCTATAGCAAACTATTCACATATTAAAAATAATTAAATGAAAATTGAAAAGTTACGTAGTTAAAAATATTAAACTAAACTTCATTTGAATAAGCTCAAAACAGAACATTATTAGCAGTTCTCCATTTTCAGGGGATAACCTATTTTGTGGCTTCATAAATATTTCCTCCTGTACTAAATATTCTTTCACTTCGACTGATGGTGGAGCTGAAAGGTATTTTATTGCTAGCTTTTTCAAATTCATAAAATTATTTCCAGTGTTTTTCCACAAATTGAAGGGAATATCATTGTCTTCACTGGTCAAAGTAGAAAACTTATATATCGTCAGAAGAATGGGACTTTCTTTTTTCACTCACTTTCTTTTCTGTATGACGAGATTTTGATGTGCCACAATTTCTTTAAAACAAACCATTAAAGAAGTGAAAATGGTACCTTCAGCTTCACTTCTACGTGAATCATCGTCAACAGAAGAGTCAGGAGCTAAATTTTCATGTATTTCTCTCCATGCCTCAACGACCATATATTTTTTACTGATTCATCTGATTCATGTTGAAAACTTAGCTTGAATCGCGGATTTAAGAAAGTAGATACACATAAAGATTTATCACATAGAAACTTAGAAAGTCTTTTTTTTTCTACTGATTTCTTAAGCTCTTCAACAAGTGTAATTATTCCACTGAAGCTTTTGCTGTTAATAGCCTTATTTAAAAATAGATTTATTGCTAAAATGGAAGGGATCACTTGGGCGACTGTTACTTCACGTGTAAATGGCTCAAGTAAATGGAATAACTTTGCCACTGAAAATCAGTCAATATTTTTCTGATTTCATTCAGTACGTGATATGGCTGGGAATTTTGTTCAAAACAATCTTTTAAGATATCATAAGTGCTGTTCCAGCGTAGAAACGTTTTACTAATTCTATGTTGCTTCGACATCTCAGATGCATCTGTAAAGTATTGTTCTTTCGCAGCTGCCATTGCTGAATGGTGAAAAATAAGAGGATATACTTCTGCAAGTAAATAAAATATCTAACAGACATAATATTGAATCGAGAATGCATAGTTGCAACATGAAATTGATAGCAGATAGCAAGCCACTCTTCCTTATACCAGCTACCATGTTTGGTCTATTATTCCCGCATCACTAAATGAATTTTGGAATATTGAAAATGTCAATGGCCCTTATAGGCGACAAATGACAAAGATTTTCGCCATATTTGCTACAAATTTGGCTATATTTTTTTTATTTGAAAATGTTTCTAAAATTTCCATTTTAAATTGAAATAACTTTCTCCTTGTTGACGTATATTGTTTATAAAGTCAATATTCGGGTCCTAATAGTATGTATAAAAAATGATCAATACTGCATTTTGGTCAACAACAATATTTGGGTACTGAGTTCCTTAATATATATATATATATATAGCATATGAGAAAGAGACATATATATATATATATAAGTTACATACATATGACAAGTATATATATATATATATATATATGAGTATATATATATATATAGAAATATATATATATATATATATAGAGGAGAGGAGAGAGTGAGAAAGATATATATAACATCCTTTTAAAGGAGTAGTATATATATATATATAGGGACCGAATGGCCAAGGAATAATGGAAGGAAGGAAATAGAAATAAACACGGAAAGTTCTTGGAATGGATGAAGAGGGACACACAGGTGGAATAAGATGGATGGAATGGAAGGAAGGAATGGAAGGAAAGAAGGAGTATATATATTTTTTACATATATATATTATATACATTAGTTAGCATATATATATATAGCATATACATATATGTTATTATTATTATACATTGTTGTTGTTATTATTACATATATATACATATATATATATATATATATATTTCTTTACATATTTCCTATACATGTATAGTGTATATAGAGTTAAATTGCTATATATACTTCTCATATATATATATATATATATATATACATATATATATATATATATATAAGGGTTACATATATGGAATATAAATTTGTTTGTTCAAGTAGTGCAATATAACCGACATTTTATAATAAAAAATGAGTACAGTACATGACTGATCTTGTCTTCACCCTTTTGGTTTGCCAAAGATTCACAAGCTAATCACCCCTTTACGCCCCATTCTCTTTTCCAATACCAATTGCACCACTTTATAAACTCTTCTTCCTGGTTATCTTCCTGATCAAAACAATTAATGGCAAAATTTCAATTCTTCCAACATCATCATTGTAAAGAAGATTTAATACATGGATTCATCCACTTAACCTTTTCCAATAACTCATCCTTCTAGCGAATGTCACCTCCTTTTCACTTCCTCGGCCTGTCCCATTTTACTCAACCACTAGAAAACTATATTCAAGCACCAACATCACTTTTCAAATTATCCTTTTCTCCCTCTTAAGCAATCCTATTTCTCACACTTCGATCACAAGTTTTGCATTTCTCAATTCACAAACAAACTTATGGCCTTTCAATGGTTCTCCTCCCTGGTCTGCTGCTTGCCAATATTTTATGGAAATGAACACCACTACACATCACTGTCCTTCTTCTAATGCCACATGGTTTCATATGGACACCTGCAGTTTCATGACTTCCAAATGATTACCATAAATTTCATTTTACAAATTATCAATAACATTCATCCCTCTTTCTCCTTCACACATGAATTACCTTATTAACTCTTCTCTACCTTTTTTTGATACTTTAATTTCATGTGAAAAACTCTCCACATCTATCCTTTTCTGTTCACAGAAAAACCCCCTTCTTCCTCCCTTCTTATATACATTTGTTTTCTAATTATACATATAATGTAATTATACCTAACGCCCCTCTATAGAGCTCCTCTTCGAAGCTTGCTCTCCTCCTAATTCTCAACAGAAACTCACTTTTTTTCTACTTTCATCAAACTAAAATATCCTTATGTCATTAATTCAGCATTTCGCAGCCAAACAAAATTCTATAATAGTAACCCTCCCATTCCTCACCACTTTTTTCTTTATTCTTCCATTCCTTATAATTTCAAATCATCAATTAAAGAACATCTTCCCAAAATATTCGCTTTATAAAAAAATAGTATTCTATATTATTTAAACCCCTTAAAATTAATACTTATCAAACGCAACGCATTTATAAAATTCCCCTGCTATGACTGTCCATCTGTTTACATCGGTGAGACTAATGATCTACCCAGACGAGGATAAAACAACATAAACATGATCTTATCAAAGACTCTCCTAATTCAGCTAACAGTCCATTGAACTCGTAATACCATAAAATCAATATCGTTTCTCCATTGAAATACATCAATCAAGTTATGAAGAAGAAAATAATTGAATCGTCATATATATACAATACTGATAATTTAATAAAAAATACCACAGCCTTGACATTATTCAAAATTCTATACTCCTAAATTCAGGATGCTTTAAGGATGTGAAGAGGAGGGACGGCCAACTAAATTAAACAATATTTTTCATTTAACTTTTTTTTTATTTTTGTATATTCTTGTCATTCCATCGGACAGAGGCCTTTGATTGTCTTAGGCGAAAGCTAATGGTTACTTTGTTTTGTTTATGGTTTCATACCTTTTAACTGTGATGTTTTGTTAAAAGTATTATTTCACGTTTAGGGTGACTATCCTTATGTACTGGCAGAGAGAAAGATATATATATATATATATATATATATATATATATATATATATATATATATATATATATATATATATATATATATATATATATATATATATATATAGTGGTATTCAAAATAAATAAAGCTAATTATGAGATTTCGGAAAAGTTTACTTTCTTGAAGATATTACTTTAAATAAATAAATACATTAATATTTTAACAATTATATATTTATTTCTTAAATTCGTTTGATATATCAAATTTCTAATATTTTCATGTTAAAAAACTCTATAAATATAATTTACTCCCTAATTTTAATTTGAAATCAGGTAACACCAAAAAAATTTACTGAGGAGTTTAGGTATTTAATATATTTGCTCAATTTATAAATAAAGAGTAAATGGAATTAAAATATATTTTATTTTGTTTGATTTAACCCTCTGTTTTAGTGTAAATCTCATAATCCTGTGAAAAAAACCCTGTTTTCCTGATTTATCGGGTCGCTAAAAAATGGTTGTCGGGGTCAATGTCTCAGTCCGGCTCAGAACCAATGATATGATATATAAGAGTTATGAGACATATATATATATATATATGAGAAGATATATATATAGCATATATATATATATATATAGAGATATAGTGATAAGAAAGAGAAGATATATATATATATATATATATATATATATATATATATATATATATATATATATATATATATATATATATATATATATATATATATATAATAAAATTATTTATATATATATATATATATATATATATATATATGGAATGTATATATATATATATATATATATATATATATATATATATATATATATATATATATAGAAAATAGAAGGGAAGAAAATACGATATACAGATAATTTATGATGTTATATATAGGAGATAGTTAGCAGAATATATGGTTGTTGCTACATACATATATATACATATATATATTACATATAGCATAGTGAGAGAGAGGTTGGTTACATGGTTATTAATATGGTTACATATACATATAGATATATATTAGATAGTTATTATTACATATACAGGGCGGAGACCACACAGGAAAATAACAATAGCCCACTCTGACCCCAAATGGTGCTGAACAATCATAGAAAATTATTAATGACCAAAGTAATTAAGGAGAAAATTATAAATGAAATGTTTCCTATCTACCTGAAGGAGATATCTTTAAGACTCAGGTTTTTGCACAAAATCCGAAGCCTATGCAGAGCTAATTACACTTTGTTACTATCGGCTGGGTAAGGGGAGAGGGACCATAAGCTTGCTCCAATGCTTCCTGGTTTGTGGCTGAGAAAGATCACTTTTAAGAAATAGAAAGAAGGGGAGAATGAAAGAGAAGTAAAAGATAGATTTATTAACACATATACACAACAAAAGTAGGAGAGTTATTGATTAGTGTCCATTCATCAGTTATCCGGGATAAGTAGGGGGATAGCCTTATGATATATTGGATATATGAAGCAGCACAGACTCCGTACTATTATGGAGTGTGTTGTTGCTTATTTTTAGGATTTTTCTTAAACTTGACTAATTATAATTAGATTATGGGGTAGTTGAGAAAGTTCCGGTTACAAAATGTATATTCTTGGGAAACAATCTCAACGTAAACACGGGTGACTTAGTCAAAATGAAGAGGGGGATTTTGACCAAAATCAAGATTTAAACTTAATTTATTATAGTTTTATGCTTAAATTTACAGTTATAATTTATCTAAAGTCAGACCAATGATTAAGTTTTTTGCCTGACTCGTTGGCCCACGATTTAAACTCAAACAAGAATGGGTCTTGTTTGATTGGTATGTAAATCATACAATAAGATGACAATTTGGAGTTAAATGACCCACAATAAGATGGGTTTTGAGATGGCAAGACGAGAACGGGATTGCTTAAAGATTGTCTTGTTTCAAGACAAGAAGTAAGTCTAGATAAAAAGTTGACTTCTTGACCAAAGGCAAGAAGTAAGATGGATTTTGTCCAATTTGATAAAAATCGTCTTGACCCAAGACAAGAACCCTATAAAATAGGTGAAATTAGCTTTATGACTTTATTATATTGAAGTTAACTTAAGTTATTTAATTAGGAAACATTTTATGAAAACATTTAATATAAAGCAAGTTATTTAAATATATTTAAATATTAAAACAAAAGAGAAAAAGAGAGATCCTACCCTAATGGATAAGAAGTTGTCAATGAGGGGTCTTGTGGGCTTGAATCACCAGGTGTCAAGTCTATAGAGGAAATTACTGTAATAAAAGAAAATGGGAATATGACAAGTATCGTTACTGGAGGGTTTTGCATATTTTGTTATGATATTTAACTATATTAAACATAATGAGTAGTGATAATTAAACATGCTCCACTGACCTGTCGTAATGAAGGTTATCCTATATGTATAGGCGATTCTAAATAGTATAGTATAAGAAACTTCAATTGATAAACTTTTTAGAGCGTCAAAAATCAGAGATGTTCTTTTAATATAATTCTTATTACAAGAACATGACATAAATGTTTATCGTATATATATATCATATAAACTATTGAAAAGGACAATGTTGTTTTAGTCATCTATTCAAAGTTAAAGGTGTAAAGAATGAACATAAAAAAAATAATTTGAATTGATGCAGTCTACATCAGATAAATGATGTACTATCTTATTCTATATATTAGAATAAGAATTCCATTCTAGGTTTTGGCCACATTGTGAAACTAATATTAATAAATAAATTTGACCTGGACTCCACAATCACCCTTTTATATATATATATTATATATATATATATTATATATATTAATAATTATATATAGTATATTATATAATATATATATATATATATATTATATGATATATATTATATTTAGTATATATAATATATATATATTTTATATATATTATAATATATATTATATATATATCATTTATATTATATATTACATATATTATATTTAAATATTTATACTATATATATATTATATATATATTTATATATATATTATTAATATATTAATGGTATATATATAATATATATATATTATATATATATTATATTATATATTATATATATATTTTATATATTTATATATATATATATATATATATATAAATATATATAGATAGTATATTTATATTTTTTAATTTTTATACTTAACATTATTTTATTACTTTTATATATATATATATATATATATATACCGTAAAGAGGGGTGACTTTGACCGGTTTTTGACTTTAAGTGTTTGTAAACTTGGTAAAATAATTTTATAAATATTCACAATACTACTATGTTCACTTTAAGGTTGTACTTTACTTACCTAAAATTTGAAGGTTCTGCATTTAGTGGTTTTTCTGTTTTTAGCTAAAATAGGGTGGTCAAAGTCACCCCCCCCCCCCCCGGTTGGGTGACTTTACTGGGGGGTCCAAAAAAAAAAAAAAAATAAAAAAAAAAAATAACAGAATTAAAAGCAATTATATTATTATATTATTTAATAATAATGTAGTGGTGAATATATATGAAGCCATTTTTTGCTTTTCAAAGCCATTTTTTGCTGGTCAAAGTCACCCCAGGACCCAAAAATAAAGAAAAAAGAAATAAAAACAAAAATTAAAATAAAAAAACAAAACAAAACATAATTAAAAGCAATCACATTATTATAAAATTTAATAATAATGTAGTGGTGAATATATTTGAAGCCATTTTTTGCTGGTTAAAGCCATTTTTTTGCTGGTCAAAGTCACCCCAGGACCCAAAAAAAAGGAAAAATAAAAAAAAATAAAAAAATAATAATACAAAACATAATTAAAAGCAATTACATTATTATATATTTTAATAAAAATGTAGTGGTAAATATATATGAGCCATTTTTGGCTGGTCAAAGTCACCCCATGACCCCCCAGTCAAAGTCACCCCAGTGACTTTGACCTAGTATAACTTTTTTTTTTTTTTTTATTGTACTAATCTAGTACTATATTATTGTACCCAAGGCCTTTCTACATAGGTTATGTTAAATAAAGTTGTTTCTCTTACTTACAGTTTTTTTTATATTCACCATGTTGTACAAAAGGGTGAAAAATGAAATTTTTTTACGATACACAAACAAATGTAAATATTTTTTTTAATATTTACAATTTCACTAATGATATAGTATATTCTCCTAGTACAATCATTAATGTTCAAAATCTATGGAAAGCATTTTCCATGTATCTCTAATAATTTTTGAGTTATGGCTCAATATAGAAGAAGGGGTCGAAAATGGTCAAAGTCACCCCTCTTTACGGTATATATTAAAAACACATTATACACAAATATAAAAAAAATATATTATATATATATATTATTATATATATATATATTTTATATTATTATTAATTTATTATATATATTATTATATATATATATAAATATATTATAATATAATATATATATATATATATATATTTATATATATATATATATATTATAATCTGATATATATATATATATATTATTATATATATATATATTATATATTTTATAATAATATTATATATATATAATATTTATATATATATTTATATATATTAATATATTTATATTATATTATATATATATATTTATAAATATTATTATATATATATATTATATATTATCATATTATATATATATTATATATATCTATATATCATATATATATATATATTTATAATTTATATATATATTATATATATATATTATATATATATATATATTATTAATAATATATATAATATTATATATTAATATTATATAGATATAAAATTGGAATATTTTATTTTTTCCTCTTTTTTCTCTCTCTCTCTCTTCACTCTCTCTCTCTTCCTTCTCCCTCCTCTCGCTTCCCGCCTCCTCCTTCTCCTGCCCTGCCTGCCTTTCCGCCTCTGCATCTTTTCGTTCTCTCTCCTCTTATCTCTTCTTTCTTTCTCTCTTTCTCTGTCTCTGCTCTTCTCTCTCTCTCTCTCTCTCTCTCTCTCTCTCTCTCTCTCTCTCTCTCTCTCTCTCCTCTCTCTGCTCTTGTGCTTCTCTCTCTCTCTTTCTTTTGTTTTTATCTTTACTTCTTTCTCTCTCTCTCCTCTCCTCTCTCTCCTCTCCTCTGCTCTCTCTCTCGTTTCTCTCTCTCTCTGCTCTCTCTTTCTCTTTCTCTTTCTCTTTCTCTTTCTTTTCTCTTCTCTCTTTCTCTCTCACCTCTCTCTTCTCTCTCTCCTCTCTCTCGAACTACTCTCTCTCTCTCTTCTCTTCTCTCTCTCTCTCTCTCTCTCTCTCTCTCTCTCTCTCTTCTCTCCTCTCTCTCTCTCTCTCTCTCATCTCTCCTTTCTCTTGTTCTCTCTTTGCTCCTCTCTTTTCTCTCTTTCTCTCTTTTCTCTCTTTCTCTCTCTCGCCTCTCTCTCTCTCTCTCTCTCTCTCTCTCTCTCTCTCTCTCTCTCTTCTCTCTCTCTCTCTCTCTCTCTCCTCTCTCCTCTCTCTCCGTCTCTCTCTCTCTCTCTCATTGGATTACACCTGGTTGTTAAAATATTTTTAATTTAGTCCTAGTATATGCACTGTAATTGAACATTAATTATCCCATATATTTATTATTGCAGAGACTGAAAGCTGATTTGCACGGTTCTACTAGTCCAGTTGGTTGATCGTTGCAAGATGATGATACACAAATATGAGAAATGATATTGTATGAAAGAGGTGGAAATGAAAATGTTTATTTTGAAAAAGTTGGTGTTTCTGTTCAAAATTCTATACATTCCAAAAATGAAAGAGAAATTATTGAGGGAAATTGGTTTCTGACGAGCCACTCAATCAGTTGCTGATGAAGAGGAAAGTGGCGGTTCTGTTTGTTCCTTCTGAATCTCTGATTTCTGAAAATTTTACAAAATGAAGAGAAAATTTAAAATGTTTGCAGCAAGGCATCGTGGAACTCTGGAATCTGGATCGAAGATAAGACCTCAGATTTGACACTGCATCACCTGGTGCTCAACCAGCTAAATGAATAATACTTGGATCTCAGTTCCAGAAGCACGCGGAACTTATTCTGAACAATCAGAAGCGCTCAAAGAAATGACCAAAAATTATAAAAGGAATCATGGTTAGTTTAAGCAGTTGAGGGAAGCGAATCAATTAGAACTGAACCTCTATTGCTTTGATAACAACTAAAAAAAATCTTCATATTCAGGAAAATGTTTCTTGCATCAAATAAGTGCTCAGTAGGATCAAGGGGATGTTGTTTTATTTTCATTTAGTGTATATATATTTCATGTTTTAAATATCTTTTATATGAACATTAAGGTGTACAACTGATATATAATATATAATATATATCATATATATTTATATATATAATTATTATATATATATAATATTATATATTAATTATATTATATATATATATATAAATATATATTTTATAATATATATTATATATATATATATATTATATATATATATTTATCAGGGGGGAGTTTGAAAAAAGAAATAGACTCCGACTCCGACTCCCAGAGTCAATATTAAAAACAACCTACTCCGACTTCACTCTGAGTCGATATTTTAACTGAATTCTGACTCCCGACTCAACCAATGAAAAATTTCTACACACACATTTTGTACGGATTATTAAAATAGCATGCACTCGACTGTTATGAATTCGTTAATGCCCAATGCACAGTACTTTTATTTTAACCAGTTTGATTACTATTTTAAAATATTTCCTGGCAATTATGATTAATAAAATTCCCATCACTGAATGCCATGCTGGTATAAAAAATAAATAAAAAAAGTAGCCTCAACCACAGTACTGTAGATTCAAAGATATTTACTCCCTATGCCAACAACCAACCATGCCAATATCGGTGGAGCAACTGATTTTGTATTCATTAAAAAAAAATTTAACATAGCTGCAATCATATTCTTGTCAAAAAAAGAATGAACGGTGTTTCACAAATTTTTTAGTCTTTTGTCTTTAAATATATTTACCTTTTTATTTGGATTTTAAACATATCTATATTTGAAAAGTAGTTAAATTACTGTATTAATATATTAACACGAAAGTGTATTACTATACATTTAGATAAGTAAATATTTAAATTATGCCACCTCTGATTATCAGTATATATATTATTTATATATTTATATATTTAATATTATATATATATTATATATATTATACTTAATATATATTATATATTTATATATATATATATATATGATATAATTTATATATATATATATATATAATATATATATCTATATATCTATATAATAATATCTAATATATATAATATACCGTTAAAACAGGTTGAGGTAAATGTAACTTTTTCAAATTTTCAGAATTTAAAATTCATTACAAGTAGCTACATCGTTTATCTTATGTATATTTATTTAAATATATATGAATATTTAGTCATTGAAGAGTTATACAATGGTAAAATAGAATTATTAAAACTGTATGTATAATATTTGACTGGCCTTTAAAAAAACTGTCACGAATTGTTGAATTCGGGGAAAATGGGAGAAGGTGGGGGAAATGGTAAATGGAGAAAAAATGAAAGAAATACAAATAGCTTATATATACTTATGAGTCACATCCTTATAGATTGACATGTTCATATACTTATGAAGAAAAATTAAATGATTAAACACTTCAAAAGAAAAATTCATTTCTTTTAGCTAACATATCTTTTTTGTTTTTTTTTTTTTTTTTTTAGTTTTAAACTCACTGGTGCTTACCTTGATAATTTTTACAACTGCCTTATTTGTTTGGAGTAATTATCTGAATAAAAATTTGAATGTAGAAATTTTAGTTTGTAGAGCCAAATCCATGAAAAAATTTATACTCCGAAACAAAAAAATATTAATATTTAGTATCCTATAATTATTTAGGTTCTTAACTGAAACAAGGTATTTAATATTCCTTAACAGATAGCTATTGCTTGTTGAAAAGCTTAAAATAATTATTGACTTTGTACCATAAATTAGAGTTTTATATTTTTTGGGGCATTTTCAGTTTTACCCCGATTTAGTTTTGGACAATTTTTTCTGACATAGCTATATTTTTGTATGAATTTTAACTCATCAGGTGCTTACCTAGAATAATTTTTACCAACCTAGCGCCTTATTTGTTTGGCAATATCTGAATAAAAATTGAATGTAGAAACCTTAGTTTGTAGAACAAATTCCATGAAAAAATTTATACATCAAACAAAAATATTTAAACATTTAGATATCTTAAATGTTTCATGAAGCAGATCAAGGTTCCAACAGATAAAGCTTTTGCCAAGCGTAAGCCAACATTCACGTTCTATTACGATAAATTAGGAATTTTATTTTTGTTTGTTTGGGGCATTTATCATTTTACCCAGCCTTACCAGTGTGTTTTCGTATATATATATATATTACTATATATTTAATATATATATTATATTATAATATATATTATATATAATATATATATAATATTATATATATTATATATAATATATATATATATATATATATATTTATATATAAGCTATATATATATATTTTTTTGTTTTTTTTTAGGTTGTCACCACCACTCAAGGGCCGAGCCCTATTTCAGGGAGGGGGTGTTGCACGCTCAAATTCATTCACTAGCGTAAATTACGCAGATGAGCACAGACGCAGGCTTTAAGGAGGGAGATTATTCAGCAGGGAAACAAGGAGATGAAGAGAAATTCCACAGAACTGTGGCAGGAAAGAAGGAAGCACGCAACGAACTAGCCGGGATTACCTACTCAACACAAACTCGGTGCGCCAGAACAGGCACCCCTTGTGCTACGAAGGGGCTTCGGAAAGTTGTGGACGCTGGTGGGTAAGTTCCCCGAACACTGCCCTGTGGTACCGTATAGAAAGAGATAAAGCACCAACAATCGCGCCGCAAAGATAGAGGGTCAAGTGAAAGGAAGAGAGCAGTTTATTAGCCTTTTGGCTTTTGACTCGACTGTTCCAAGCCGGGTGAAACCAGGCCCCCCCCTGATATGAGCTACTCCATAAAAGGGCGAATGAGACCCTTGTAAAGCTGCAGTAAACTGAGAAGAGGAAAAAGAAATGCGTCGCAGTCTACGAACAGAACTCCAGTTTCTTTGAGGCTGCCATAGCAACCATGTGATGTGAGGTTTCCAGAATTTTTTTTGTTTTGGTTAAGGCCAAGGTGTTGTATATTGTCAACAGGAGAGCGAGAGAACCCGTCGAAAGAGAAGAAAGTTAGGTGTTTGTAGAGAGGAAAAAAAATAAACCAGAAAGGATGTGATAGAAGTTGCGTTTTTTGTTAAAGATGGAAATTTAACAAGGTTGGAGACGACCCCAATGCGGAATTCTATCCGATCAGCTTGAGAATATAGAATCGGAAAGATTAAGCCGAGAGGCAATTTCTAGAAGTAAAAGGGAGCAGAATTGAAATGAGTTGGAGATTGAAGGGTCGAGTCATCGGCATGAGTGGATAGAGTTAGTGTGCAAGTGAGAAGATCATTAATAAAGTAAGAATAAAGTAGGAGATAAGACATGAACGAGAGAACAGGGATATACGTTATTATATATATATATATATATTATATTTTATTATATATTATTATATATATATATTTAATATTAATTATACTATATTTATATAATATATAGATATTATGTTTATATATATATATATATATATATATTTATATATAATATTATATATATATATTATAATATAATATTATATATATATTATTATATATTATATATATGATATATGTATATATATATATATATATATATGAGTTGGTGTAGGTGAGATGTATCGAAGTGAAAGTATGACTATGATTTAGTGTTGGTGAGAAGAGATGTTGCAAGGTTATGTCGTTGGGCTGCACAAATTAGTTCGTGTTTCTGAATTAAACAAATAGGCACTTATGTTGTTCTATGTAAAATTCTTAGCTTTGGCTTGGATGGAAAGGAAGTGGGTAGAAAAGGAAGTAGGTAAAATTCAGAGTGAGAGTTAGTGGCAGACATTTAAGATAAGTATGTAAGCGCCTCGCTAGAAACAGCGGTGATGTTGAAAAGTTGTTACTGAACAAATCTGGGGCAAATGAAGGAAGATTGTTAGTGTGCAAAGGAGTATGTGGATGTGCTTGTAGGAAGTCATAGAATGTTACAGTGAATGTGAATGAGAGGTGATGAACGGTTAAAGGGTAAATAAGAAGCGTGGTTGAATGTACTAAAGCAAATGATGAAGACTCAAAGAAAGATGTTTGGAATTTATAAGGAGGAAAAATGAATACTAAAAGATGTATCCGTAGGAGAAAACAAGAGGTAAATGGAACAGTTTGGAAGGGGAATGAGTGGGTAACTACAAAAAAATAGGAAAGCTCTTCTGGGGAAGCGTTGAAGGTAAGAATGAGAATAAGGGGATTCTGCTTAGAAGTAATGAATAGGGATGGTGCTTTGATAACTGATGAAATGGATGTGTGGAGGGAGTGTGGAAGACACTTTGAAAATCTGCACAATATTAACAGTAATGGAGAGGTGAAATGAATGTGTGTGGTTTTGATGGCGCAGAGAATAGTATTTTGAGGGATGGGTTCATTAGTAAAGAGTAGAAATGGGTTTTAGAGTGAAAAGATTTGAAAGATTGGCGTAAATCGCAGGTATAGATGAAACTACTGGGGAAATGATCAGAACGAGGCGAGATGGTATTGATTGGATTTGGAGTTGTGTAATAAAGCGTTTAGGAGGGTATAGTTCCAAGATTGGAGGAGAGCGGTATAGTACCTTTATATAAGGGTAAGGTTGGATAAGGGGACTCGTTAGAAATTATAGGGGAAATAGGTTATTGAGTGTTTAGGGAAGGTATATGCTGGTTTTTGGTCGAAAGAGTTGCGAGCAGTGACTGATAGGACTGAGTGCGTGAAGAAACAAGGTGCGGTTGAGAGTGGTAGGGCATGTGTGGATCAATTTTCATTGAAACAAATGATGAGAAAATGAGGGAGAAGAAGAATAAATGTTATTTAGGTTTTATGGATTGCACAGGCGTATGATAGAGTTAATAGGGAAGGTTTATGGAAGGTGTTAGTGATAGGTGTTGTGGTAGAGCTTCTGAATGGAGTCAAAGGTATGTTGACTTTAGTGAAGCGTGTGTAGATAATAGAGTCGAATGGTGATTAGTTTAGGATTAACAGCGGAGGTTAAGACAGGGTTGTGTTATGTCTCCATTGTTATTCAAATTGTATATGAATGGGGTTATGAAGGAATTCGAGTGGGGATGGCAGGAAATGTTGTTAAGGATGGTGGAGAATGGAGATGAACGTGAAGGGTGCCCTACCTATTATATGCGGATATTTGGTTCTGTTGTGCGAATCTTGAAGAGCAGTTTGAGAGGATTGGGTAAGAAGGAGATTTGTCAGCGGTTGTGTAAAAGGGGCTTGAAAGGTAAGTGGATACGAGTAGGGTTATGGTTGTGATTGAGGACACTCCTCAGGTGTGAAGTTATGTTAGATTGTGGGCAGGGAACAGTCTGAGTTTAAATATTTAGGTATATAGTTGGATAGAGGGAAGACGATGCAGAGTTTGTGTGGAAAGTTGTGATGGCAGGAAGGTGGCTGGTGCATTAATCCTTTGGTGAATGTAAGGGACTAAGTCTTGGTGTGCTAGGGTTTTCATGGGGTGGTATGTGTTACCTGTTTATGTATGTGGTGAGACTATGGTCTGGCATAGGAGGAAGTATAGATCTAAAGTTCAATTGTGTTCAGCACTGACAATTTTGGGGCGTGCTAGGTGTGAGAAGATTGGATAAAGAGGGAATGACGTATTGAGAGGTGGTTGGTTGAGAAAAGGTATGAGAGAATAATGACAGTATGTTGAGATGGTTTGGTCTATGAAGAATGATTATAGTTGTTCGTTTAAGCGAATGTATGGTGTCGAGTGTGTTGGGAAACCAGAGAAAAAGTAGGGATTGAGTTCATAAACGAAAGTTTGAGGAGAGAAATGTGAGTTTGTAAGAGGCGAGAAGAAAGGTGTTATTAACAGGGTGAATGGCGGGGATGTGAGGGGGTATGTTGTGGCCCACTGGGCCAAGGATGAACCCTTACATTGACGCATCTACGCATATGAGGGTTCCCCCATCGCATTGTCCGTGAGCTTTAGAGTGGAATTTTTATGACATGCGGATGGGTTCCGCACTAATTCTGGGTATGGGGGGTGGTAAGGCTGGGCTTTCTTTCGACTGTTTGTCATGTTCTTCTACTGCATTTCTTTTCCGACCGTCGCGCACCTTACTCCCATTTTTGGGAAAATAAAGGAAGATGAAGAAGAAGAGCAGAAGTTAATATACTATATATATATATATATATTATTATATATATATATATCTATTATTCTCTCTTC
>JABUQX010139122.1:20000-24871 GCA_015478945.1 Trachelipus rathkii | reverse complement strand
AAATTTTGTTCATTAATCGGCAAAATATCTGAAAATTGACGTAACGATTTAAGAAAAATAATGCCTATTTTTGCGATGACGATGACGATAATTTCGTCCCATCCCACTATATAATATATATATAATATTAATATTATATATAATAATATATATAATATATATATATATATATATAATATATATATATATATATATTATATTATATATATATATATATATATATATATATTATATATAGATAATATATATCTTCTTCGATCATCCTTTTAATTCCCAAGTGGGAGAAAAGGTTGCGTAACAAGCATCGAAAAGGAAAATAGCAGTAGGGGAATATGACAAAAGTCGAAAAGAAAGCCCAGTACTTACCGACCCCTCTGTACCATTAATTTAGTAAGAACTCGTTCGCAATTCAAAAATCTACCCAGAAGCTTCATGGGGCCGTGACGGATCCTCACTATGCGTAATTTCGTCAACCGTGTAGGTGTTCTCCCCTGGCCCAGCGTGGGTCACAACCACACCCCTTTTTACAACTCCCCGCCATTCTCTCCTATCATGCACCTTCTCTATCTGCCTCTGTCTATCACATTTCTCTCCTGCAATCATTCCTTTACTGACTCAATCCATCTTTTTCTTCGGTCTCCCAGTCCGTCGATTCCCAACACACTCACCCTATACATCCGCTTAACCAACCGACTTCATTCATCCTTTTCCACATTTTTCTCTCGTTTACCGCGCTTTCTTCACACCATACAACTCTCTATACGTTCATTCTCTCTTTTATCAATTATTTCTTCACACTACGCACGCCCATAAAGATTGTTCCTCTGAACACCATGAACTTTAAGATCTATACTCCCTTATTCCAGGACCATTAGTCTCCTACCATATACAATAACACAGCGTATAAAAACAACCCTCATGCAAGACCCTGCGCACTCCAGACTATGTCCTTTTACATTCACAACGATTATTTCACCAGCCAAATTTCCTTGCCAATTCACATCTTTCCTACTACACTCTGCATCCATCACCCCCTTTCTTATCCAACACATACCCTAAATATTTAACTTCAGACAACTTGTTCCAGCTGCTCACCATCTACATAACTTCACATTGAGGGCTATCCTCACTCACAACCATAACCTTACTTTATTCTACGTTTACTTTCAACCCTCCTTACACACCTGCCAAATCTCTCTACCAATCTTTCTCAAAACTCCTTCAGATTTCGAAACCAATACCAAATTCATCCGAAATATAATAGGTAAGGTACCCTCCACTCATCTCCATTCTCCATTCTTTATAACACCATTTCCTGCCACCCCCACCTCTAATTCTTTCTAGCCCCCCCGACAGTCCTATATAAATTATACCAAGGGACATACACAACCCTGGTCTCAATCCACTATTAATAACTAAACAATCACCATTGACACCATTTATTCTTTACACACGCTTCACTATCCTCATACATACTTTGATTCCATTCAAGAGCCTACCACCAACACCATATCACTAACCCTGCCATAGAGCTTCCCTATTAACCTTATCATACGCCTGTTGCAAATCCTAAAATCCAAATACAATTTATTCTTACTTCTCCTTCATTTTTCTAAATCATTTGTTTCAAAATGTAAAGATTGATCCACACATTCTCTACCACTCCTAAACGCACCTTTCATCACCAATCAGTACCTTCATACTCGACGCACTCTTTATAACCAAAAATACCAGCATTATCGTCCTACAACACTCAATTAAACTAATTCTCCTATAATTTTTTACCGTTTCCCCTACTCCTTACCCTATATATAAGGCACTATTACTTGCTCTCCTCCATCCCTTCGGAACTATTACCTCCATTAAACCACTTTATTACACAACTTTCAGATCCAATTTAATCACCATCTCCGCCTCCGTTCTTTGAATTCATTCCACAGTTAAATTTCATCTTACCTGCAGATTTACGCATTCTCAACTTCCTCACTCTACTTTATTACCTCCTCCTGCTAATAGCCTCAGTTCCCATAAATACGCTACTTTCTTCTTGCAGCCATCAAAACGCACATACATTCACTATCACCTCTTCTTACTGTTAATATTATGCAGGTTTTCGAAGTGTTCTTTCCACACTCCCTCACATCCATTTTCATATCTTACAAAAGCACCATCCTAATTCATTATTCTAAGCAGAGTTCGCCCTTATTCCAGACTTAACCTTATCGCGCTTTCTTCAGAAGAGCTTCCATTCCATTGTAAGTGCCCATTATCCTTCTTCCAAACGTTCACTTTACCTCATTCCTTTTTCTCCTACGTATGCACCTTTTAGTATTATTCTTTTTCCTCCTTATATAATTCAAAGCATCTTTCTTTTGATTGAAACTTCATTCATTGGCTTTTAGGTACATTTCAACCAGGCTTCCTTTTACTTTTTAACCACTTGCATCACCCTCTTATCATTCACTACCACTCACTGTTCACATTCTTACTTCCTACTTAGCACATCCAATACTTCCTTTGCACTGCTAACAATATGCATTCCTTCATTTGCTCCAGATTTGTCGTTTCACTTGTTCTAAATTCGAAACTGAGCTACTTGCGAGAGCTCTTAACACTATCCTATTACCTTGGTTCACTAAATTCTCACTCTTAATTTTTACCTACTTCCTTTCCTATCACCTTCCTCTCCATCCAAACTCCCACTAACTTATTTACCATAGAACAATATAATTGATCCGATAATTCCCATTCCTCAAACCCCCGCAGATTAACATCCAACGCAACAACACGTCAACATACTCGTTCAATTCACCCAACACAAAATCAATTCATACTTTTCACTTTCGATCTCCATATATATATAGTATATATAATATATATATATATATATATATATACTTAATATATATAAAATATTATATATAATATAATATAATATATATTATTTATAAATATATAATATATAGTAATATATATATATATATAATTATTTATATATATATTATATATATAATATATATTATATATATTATATATATATATTAATATATATATATATAATATATAAGTATAATAAAATATATATGTATATATATTATAATATATATATATATATATATATATTGCTGAATAAAAATATCTCCACCCTTTTCTTTATTTCGCCTAGATTTCTAAGGTTTTAAAACAAATTGAAGTGCTATAAGTTAAAACGTCGATTTCCCATTATTAATCTCCATGACCTTCTATATATGCTAAGGGAATTCTACAAGTAACGTGACAAAGCATTAACTGGGCAATTTCTCTTATATAATATATATATATATATATAATATATATATATATATATATATTAAATATCTTATATATAATATTATATATATATATATAGTATTATATATATATATATATATATATATAATATAGTATATATAAGTATTAATACTAGAGTACTAAATGAAACACTAAAGTTATTTTAATGTTTTATTTCTATTGAAGTTAAACTCCAATTGAGCACAGGTGCTCTTATCTTCTCTTGCTAATTAAACATTTCCTTAGTGACCTCCGGAATTTCTTCTGAGGTACGGATACGTAAAATATTATTATATTTATAGTAAATTTTAATGCGATAGAATGGAGAAATATATAAATATATAAGTCATAGTATTTTAGTTAGTTCTTTTGTGTTTATTAAGGAACTGGGTAGGACCCTTTATAGAGAGTCTGGGTAGACCCTAATTTAGAAATAATAACAGATCTTCAGCCAACCGTAATCTGGGGCAGAAATACCCCTTATGCAGATCCGAGAAGATATCAAACTTATATCCTGGGACCTGGATTTTCCCTTTTAAATATTAATTATAAAGGGAATATTGATAATAAACATATTAAGCAAGTCCTCTTAACAAAAACTAAGCAAAGCATAAAATCATCAAAATGTTAAAGAAACAATTATATGAGATATAAAGAAGTACTATGTATTTATTAAAAACTTATTGTGCCGGTGCGTTACATTGATAAGATCTATCCGCTAATTCAAATAATTTTATTATTCATGCGTCAACAAAGTTTGGAAACCTTTTCGTACACTTGAAATAAAATAGGTTGAAACTATATGTATTGTCATGCAGATTCCGAAAATGATTTTAAAATTCTTGTATCACGTATAGTTTTTGAGTAACAAGCTTCCAAAGTATAAGTATATACCCCAAATCATGCGTATGTATGTAACAAAGGTATATTATTATATTATTATAAACTTGACTATAAAATTAATTAATTTTATAGTTCAAATTTACAGAGTTATGATCGTCACAAGTATAAAACATGTACGTGTATAATGCATACCACATTAAAAATGATTATGATATTACTTAATTTTCCGTGAATTTGTGCTAGCATTTGAACTTGAATAACTTCTTTTCTTTTATGGCTGAGGTGTTTTCTCTTATTCAGAAGTAACCAGCTAGTAATCAACATCATCATTGGCTTTCATCCCTCTGCCCTATAACGTTTCTTCTATTTTGCTGTATATCTTGGTGATCTTTCGACCTTGTTCATCGCTTACTGCCCGAGATTTTCGGTGAAGAATGTCAGATGAGAATTAAAAAATTGTATTTTTAGTGACATTCTGCAGCCTAAATTCTTGTAATTAACTAGCAACCTCTCTCTACTATACGATCGCTATTTTTAACTCGTTTGTTTCCAAGGAAGCCTGTAATACTCTTGAAGGATATTCCATGCAGATAGTTCTCATGGTTTAATTCTTGTCAAAAAAGGCGGGTCACGTGTTAGTTGTAGAATTGCGGGTCCGACAAAACGCCCTACTTTCAAATTTAGCGTTACTTAGCCACGAAAACGTTCACATAAATATT
>JABUQX010139122.1:0-5000 GCA_015478945.1 Trachelipus rathkii | reverse complement strand
TCGACTTTTTGTCATATTCTTCTACTACATCTTTTTCGATGCTTGTTGCACCTTTCTCCCAGTCTTGGGAATTAAAAGGAATGAAGAAGAAGATATATATATATATATATATATATATATATATATATATATATATATATATATATACATATATCTCTATATATATATATATATATATATATATATATATATATATATATATATATATATATATATATATATATATTAAATGATAGGACGATTAATCAATCATGATAAATCAACAAAATCGTCATCGTCATCGTCATCGTCAATTTTTGCAGATTATTTTGCCGAATATTTGAACAAATATTAAGAAAATTTTGGATAATATATAATATATATATATATATATATATATATATATATATATATATATATATATATATATATATATATACTCTATATATATATACTACTATATATATATATATATATATATATATATATATATATATATATATACACTATTTTGCTTATGGTATGTGTTTAATTTTTTAAGAATGAAAATAATATCTTGAAATAAAGAGAATAATTATTACTAATTTAAGACAGGAATATAAAGTAATGAAGCGAGCATTCATTAAGTAATAGCCAAACAGTTTGCTTCCTGCACTTTGCAATATGGCTCTCTGAAAGTTAACAACGAATTTTTAGTGAAACATGAATGCAAACTAAGCTGAGTTTATGTCAGAATTAAGACAGTTAATAAAAGAATGGATTCACAGCAGGTTCTGGTTTTCAATTTGCTGAATTTACAACTCAAATACTTTCATCTTATGAGTACTGTATTTGTCATAAATATATGTAAAATTTAATTATTTATACATTTAGATCAAACCTCACTTTACGAGTTACTTCTTTATTCTATTTTCTTGTTATTAACAATTTATATTAGTGTTCAAACTTATTATTGGACATAAAATTTGTGTATTAATTACAGCTTTTAAATGTCAAAATATAAAAATATATATATTTATTTTATTCCAGAACAAGTGGAAAATGACACTACACATTGTTAAGTAGATATTGCAGGAAAATACACCAGTCATTATTTAAACTTAGTTACTCAAAATATTTGAACACAAATTTAAGATATTAATAGTAAAGAATTGAAACTTATGGAAAAACCATTCGAATGAGGTGGAGGTATTTCTCGACTGGTTAGTCTCAGATCTGATTTAAAGATTGGTTTAATATGATTATAATGGTAGAGAAGAAATTAAATTGGCTAAATGTACTCTTGTGTGTCCTTTATTTTCATTGATTCATCTTTCCGAATTGTTCAGGGGACGGATCGTGAAAAATATTTTTTTTCTTTTATTGGGATAAATGATAAACCATTCGAAAGAGAAAGGCAAGCTCTACAATATTTGTTTTGATAACATTTGCAAAATGTCTGGTAGATATTTCGTCCCAAATGTCATGAATCAGCATTTTACTCAACAATTTTTAAAAGTGAATTTCTGCTGAGCTATAAAGATTATTAAACACGTTACTGAATTATTCGCAATTAACCGATGTTTTATAAAATATCTTAAACATAGCAGAGTTATATCAATATTTTTTTGTTTTGTTTTTTTGGCAAAATATGGCCTATGTCACATATTTACAAGATTTTCTATCCTGTATAAAATGGGGTATTGCTTATGTAATTTACGTCGCTAATTCCGAAAATGCAATCAGTTTTTGGCTAGGACCCTAAGATTTTGAGATATATTTGTAAATTTTATAATTGACTGAGAATATTTTTTACGCATAATAATGGTAAAATATTTGTGTTATAATAACAAAGATATAAAATTGAAAACGTAATTTTATCATAATGAGCATGTGGAACGAGGTGGCGCTTCGGTATAGTGGGGCTCGCCGATTAAATCCGTTCAAGCAGCTACCGCAGTACGGTTTGAAGCGATCTACGTGAAAGACGTGTTATTCATACCATTGTTTGTTTTCATTAAATGTATTACCATACAATCGTGCTTTTTAGTTTGTGATTGTGCAGTAATGGCAACAAGTAGGAAGTGTGTAAATTCACCTGATTCGTTTTGTTACATCTGTGGTGAGTACACTTTGAAATCACAGAAAAGAACTATGACTCCTATGATAAAATATGCTTATGAACATTATTTTGGTTGCAAAATAGGGGACCAGGATAAAAACTGGGCTCCCCACATTTGCTGTGGTACGTGTGCTGTATTACTTAGGTGTTGGTTAAATGGAGAGAACAGATGCATGCCTTTTGCAGTTCCTATGGTTTGGAGAGTTCAAGTAGATCATGTAAGTGATTGCTACTTTTGTATGACAAATGTATCGGGTATGAAAGGAAAGCAAAGGAAAAAAATAGCGTACCCAAATCTTAACTCTGCAAGAAGGCCAGTACCACATAATGAAACTTTGCCTATTCCCAAACCACCAGAAACCGTAGGACAGATTGAGGAAATGCAAGTGGACGATACAACTGATGTAGACTACGAACCAGACACATTTCAAGATGAACCTCACATGATCAGTCAACCGGAGTTGAATGATCTTGCTAGAGACTTGGGTCTTTCTAAAGAAAAATCTGAATTGCTTGCTTCTCGTTTACAAGGCTGGAATTTTTTGGCTTCAGGTACTCATGTTACCTATTTTCGTGATCGTCATAAGAACTTCCTGCAATATTTTGAAATGACTTTTGGATAACATTCAGTACAGAAAATACAAGTGGAAAATTTGCGGTGATTTTAAAGTTATTGGACTTATGTTAGGCTTGCAACTGGGTTATACCAAGTATCCATGCTTTCTGTGTGAATGGGACAGCCGGAATAAGGATGAACATTACATAAGAAAGGTTTGGCCACCTCGTGAACATTTCATCACCGGGGAAAAAATATTAAAAGCAAACAGCTAGTTGATCCTAAGGATGTACTTTTACCTCCTCTTCACATAAAACTTGGACTTATCAAGAATTTTATTAAAAGTATGGACAAAGAAGGCAAAGGATTCAAATACATTGTGCAGAAATTCCCTCGAATTAGTGATTCTAAAATTAAGGAAGGGATTGTTGCTGGTCCTCAAATTCGAGATCTGCTGAAAGATGAAAAATTTGCTGAATGTCTCACCAGAACAGAATTAGCTGCCTGGTCTGCATTCCAAGATGAAGTCAAAAACTTTCTTGGGTCTTGCAGAAGCGCACATTACAAGACCATGGTTGACACTTTACTGTCAGCATACAAAGCTCAAGCCTGTAACATGTCCCTTAAAATCCACTTTCTTCACTCTCACCTCGACTTCTTCCCTTCAAATTTAGGCTCCGTCAGCGATGAACACGGGGAGAGGTTTCATCAAGACATAGCGAAGATGGAGAAGAGATATCAAGGTAGATGGAATCCGACTATGCTGGCCGACTACTGTTGGGGACTCATTAGGGAATCACCGCAGGACATTTACAAACGTAAATCAAGAGCTGTTGCGTTTACATAAAATTGTGTAAAAATTTAAAAAATGATAAAAAATTGTAAAATTGTAAAAAATTAAATTGTAAAAGTGCAATTGTTTACAATAAATGTATATATACAAATGTTGTTAATTGAATGTTACTCAGCAAAAAAGTTTCCATAAAATTTTGTTCAATTCTACAAACCAGTAAAAAATTGTAATATTGTAAAAAAATAACTTGTAAAAGTGCATCTGTTTACAATAAATGTATATATACAAATGTTTTTCATTGAATGTTACTTAATGAACAACATTATGATTTAAAAAAAGGTTGAGGACGTAATTTTTTGCATTCAACTAAAAATGTTAGTTAATAAATAAATAAAAAAGCTAAATTAATAAATGGCAAATATCTCGAAATCTGTGGGTCCCGCAGAAAAACTATAAGTATATTCGGAATCAGCAACTAAAAATACATAAAAAAAGTGTGTTTCGCAACCGATACAGAAATGAAGTTAATTTTTGTATATATGTGATTTCTTTTTTCCTAAAACTATAGTTAGTACAAACTTATCAAAACTCTAAATGTCGGCGGATTTTTGGTAAATCCCAAATATCAAGTCGATGTAGGAAAAAATATTTGAGTGATAAAACAAAGAAGTTGAACCATGGTATGAAAATTTCTATAATGGAAAAAATGTTTATCTTGCCTAAATCTATAGACTCTGAAAATATCATTCTAATAGGAGGAATAATAAAAGTTATAAACCACCAACTATTTGAAATTTACTTTTTTTTTTTTTTTTGGCAACTCAAAAATAAATTACGTGTCCGATTATTACGAAATTTTCAGAGCATGTATAATTTGGGAACATGGACATATTTTGTAAAGATATTTTTTTGTATGTCCAACGGTTTTTACCGCTCCACATGGAAAAACTTCAAAGATTTTCAAAAGTTTCCCGTGACCAGCAGCCAAAACCGCTGGACATAAAAATATTTATCTTAATAAAAATTTATCTCGTTGAGATATAAAAGCTATAAAATTTTCACTCTTATCAAATGAATAACAAAAATGTTGCAGACCACCAATCATTAAACAAAAATTTAGGGCTACAAAAAAAAAAAAAAAAAAACGAAAACTTTTATTATTCATATCAATTGGAAATTTAGTAGAGCATTATAATTGGGAAAAGATGAACATTTTGTCAGATAAAGTTTTATGCCGGACAGATTTGCCGCTGTTCCTTGGGGAAACATTCCGATTTTCGAAAGTTTTCTCAGAGATTTGCAGCAAAATCGATTCCCAGGAGCTTGAAATATTAATCTAAATAAAATATGTGTATCTTGCCCAAATATGCACAAGCTGTGAAAGTTTCATTGTAATCGGATAAATATTAAAAAAGCATACACCAATTATATATATATATATATATAAATATATATATATATATATATATATATATATATATATATATATATATATATATATATATATATATATATATATATATATATATATATATATACTATATATATATATATATATATATATATATATA
>JABUQX010139121.1:17500-24785 GCA_015478945.1 Trachelipus rathkii | reverse complement strand
TATATCGTTCCATCAACCCATAACTATTAATAATTATGAATAAATTATTCTTAATTATTAATTATTGTTGGTTGACTGGGACAGTCTAGATAGGCCCATGTGGCCTCTTAATTATAAATACTATTCATTAATTACATTAATTATTATTAAAAATTATTCTTAATTTTAATTTTTATGGGTTGACTGGGACATTCTAGAATCGAAAATGTGGCTTCAATTATTAATTTTTTATTGGTCGACTGGGACAGTCTAAAAAGGACCATGTGGCTTCTTAAATACTATTCTTATTTATAATGAGTTGACTGGGACATTCTAGATCAATGCGGCTAATTATTATTTTTAATTACATTGACTGGGACAGTCCAGCTAGGCCTCGCTTCTTAAGTATTATTTTATTTATTATTTATTATGGGTTAACTAGGACATTCTTAGAAGAGCTAATGCAGGTTTATTAATTATTATTTATTGACTGGGACAGTCTAAAAGGACCATGCGGCTTCAGTATTATTCTTATTTATTTTGAGTTGACTGGGACATTCTAGGGTGGCCTGGCTTTTAATTATTATTTTTAATTATTAATTATTGGTTGACTGGGAAAGCCTAAAAAGGACCATGTTTCTTAAGTATTATTCTTATGTACTATTTATTATGGTTGACTGGGGCATTCTAGAGGGGCCAAAGCGGCCTAATTTTTGTCTTTATTGGAAGTTGACAGACAGTTTAGAGTTCATGTGGCTTTATATTATTTTATTAATTATGGGTTGACTGTGACACTCAATGCAGCCTCCTAATTATTATTCTGAATAATACCAAGAAGCTGCATTAACCTCTCTAGAATGCCCCAGTCAACCCATAATAAATAAGAATAGTATGAAGCCGCATGATCCTATTTAGACTGTACCAGTCAACCAATAAAATAATAATTAAGAAGCTGCATTCGCCACTCTTGAATGTCCCAGTCAACCCATAATAAATAATAAATAAGAATAATACTTAAGAAGCAGCATAGGCCTATCTAGACTGTCCTAGTCAACCAATAATAATATATATAATTAATAATTAAAAATAATAATTAAGAAGCCGCATTGACACCTCTAGAATGTCCCAGTCAACTCATAATAAATAAGAATAATACTTAAGAATTCGCATGGTCCTTTTTAGACTGTCCCAGTCAACCAATAAAAATTAATAATTAAGAAGCCGCATTGGCCCTCTAGAATGTCCCAGTCAACTCATAATAAATATCAAATAATAAATAAGAATAATACTTAAGAAGCCGCATGGGCCTATCTAGACTGTCCCAGTCAACCAATAATAATTAATAATTATAAATAATAATTAGGAAGACGCATTGACCCCTCTAGAATGTCACAGTCAACTCATATAATAAATAAGAATAATACTTTGAGAAGCCGCATGTTCCTTTTTAGACTGTCCCAGTCAACCAATAAAAATAAATAATTAAGAAGCCGCATTGGCCCCTCTAGAATGTCCCAGTCAACCCATAATAAATAATAAACAAGAATAATACTTAAGAAGCCGCATGGGCCTATCTAGATAACTTCACGCCTATTCTTATCCTCAAAGCCAAAAATCTACTTCCTCGTTGCTTTACGTTGCGCCCTCTCCAGAATATCTATGTCTTTTCTAATAAGGCTGCTAAAATTGTAGACAATATTCAAATACTGGCCTAACATATTTATTATACAAAAACAATATATATAATTAGTCTGCATCTGGCATTAATTTTCAATTTTTAACCCTAGGCCCTAGCTCTGGGTTCAAAATATTACAATGGAAACAATGAAACAGCAACACTAAAAAATGTTACAGACTTACGGGTTACAATGCCAATAGTTTGTTGAAAATTGAAAAATATATTAAAAACTTCATAATATATATAGTTTTATTTTAATTTTTTATTTCTATTGAAGTTAAATCACTTAAATATACAAAAATAAAAAAAAAAATAAAAAAATAAAAAAATCAAAAAAATCTTTTATGTGTATTTTATTATTTCAGCTTTTGAATAATTTATATATAATATATTATTTGATTAGCATTATAGAATAACTAAAGATTATTATAATAAAGGACATTAAAACAAAAGGGAAAAATTGGAATAAGTACCATATCTGTTGGAAGTGACCAAAGTCAAGCAAGAAGTGACATTAAGTCAGAGAACACTATATTTGTTATAGAACTACCAGTCTTTGTGTGTTGGCTTTGGATTAAAATTATTGCAATGGGGTGTTATCAATTGTATTAAAGGTACGGATGATATATCTTTCACGTATACGTACATTGATTATTACATATCTTCTTTCATTTGCTTTCCTATCTATACACACAATTTGTTTTTTGCTTATCAGGGTTGGTTTGTCTTAGATTATAAGGGGTGATTTTTGTGCCTGTATTAATATTTGATGACACATTTACTTGTGGTTCAATAACAAAAATAGTTAGATATATTCGACATCCTACAGATATAAGGTAAATATACATTAGTATATCATTTATTATAACAAACAATTGAATGATAACCATATCAGTTTAATCAATGTCAATTACAACTTCTTTCGGTAAACATTGTTTCATCTGATTTTTTTTTCTTTAGCAACGCTTACTTATTTTCCTCAAAATTTCTCTCGTTTCAATGGACCTTTATACACCTTCAACATTCTCTATTCAGATAATACTATTTTAATTATTTCGCCATCATGTATCATAAATGATTTTTTCTGAACAACTTTGTTTCAATTCTATTGATATTCCCAAAAGTACGTGGTAAAGATCACTATTAAAAAATACAAAGAGTTGAAAAGAACAAAGTAGAAATTAAAGCATTGGCAATCAACAACATGAAATTGCGAATCATAACAGAAGTCTTACACTTTTTCAAGGAGTAACAGGAACGAAGCAAGCAAGCAAGTTTTATTTATCAATGTATCTATAATAATAATAATTATAAAAAGAAATAATATTTTTAATTAGTTTTAAAATATACATACATTCCAAAAAAATAAAATATATATATATATATATATATATATATATATATATATATATATATATATATATATATATATATATATATATATATATATATATATATATATATCCATATATAGTATATATAAATAATGGTAACAGCATATATATATATATATATATATATATATATATATATATATATATATATATATATATATATATATATATATATATATATATATATATATATATATATATATAAATATATATATATATATATATATATATATATATATATATATATATATATCATGGCGTACCTGGAAGAATATATATATATATATATATTTATATAGTATATATATATATATATATATATATATATATATATATATATATATATATATATTTATCTTTGTAGTTAAAATATATAAATCTTTTTTCATATATATATATATATATATATATATAGCTAACGAAAACATCGAAAACATATTTTAATAATTATAATACGTACCTATTTATTTGTATGAAAAGCTTGTTTACATTATATTTACCAAATTTTAAGTCACATTCCAATTGAGTAATTTCTTAGGCCTATCATTTTTTTAAAATAGAGCTGTCGATTTATAGATAAGTTTTTAAAGCGTTTTTTCTTTAATATAAAATCTACACTTACTCCATTATGCATTATTTCACTTAATTTTATGTATATAATGCTAAATACCACTTAAATAAAGTTATATAAAATTAATATTCAATATCAGAACAATCAGACACATTCGATAGAAAGATTTCAAACAAACTGCCACAAGCCACACATTTCGTACATATTTACGGGAAGAGAACGAAAGGTTTCATATATATATTATCGATTATTTTATCGATTATTATAGGTAGACAGACTAGCCCGCTCCCCTATAAGTTGACGTAAGAAAATGAAGTCATTCGTCAGCCCGGTGCCAAAATTTTTACTCCTAAGATCAGAGTAGGAGCGAGAATTTCTAAATGAATTCAATTATTATTATTATTATTATTATTATTGTGGTTGTTTTTCTTTTAATTTATGATGCAAAGTAGCTTCTTTTTTTTAACTTTTATATAAAATTTTAATAATTTAGTATACTTTTACAATTTAATTTCAATTATTTAAAACCTAAAAATATTGGGTTGGGAGCTACCTACCCGGCCTACCCTATATATACGCCCCTGATATAGAGTGAGAATATATATATATAGCAGCAGGACCTAGTAAAAAACTGAAAGAGGTGTCTTTCTTTTTTCTTAAGCCAGCAGGTATATATATATATATATATATATATATATATATATATAGTTATGTTATATATATATATATATATATATATATATATATATGGGCTACGATTAACTTAGCAATCAAATAATTAATGAGATGTAATTAATCTAATCGGTGATTGAAATGAGATTGCATTGTTTCTTTGAGTTTATTAAACAGATCAAATAATAATGGAAATTTCACAAGTAGATATTTCATAATATGTTTCATTTGACACTGAGAACATAAATAATGGATTGTTAATTATGATTGTATGATTTATACATAGTTGTTACAAAAGGTTTGAAAATAGGGACAGACGCACCGAAGCACGTCCACCATTGGCACTGTATTGGAGCCAAGTCCCTGATGCTGAGCGCGGTTGAGACGCCCTCGCATCTTCTATTCAAATCTGGCTCCCTTTGGGGGATGCCTTTAACAGTCTTGTATACAAGCTCGGTTGGTAACAAGTTTAAAAGGGTTTAAAGGAGTTTACATAAATACACATGGGAAATAATATGTCTGTTTCCCTTACACACAGGTGTACAGGATTTTAGGCACACATGCTAATGCTAACAAGCTTTGTATTTAATTACTTATTAATATTTTCATTGCATAGTTTGGTAGACCCTGGAGACTGAAAGAATATCTGCCTCATAAACAGAGGTGACGCCTGTGTTTATGTTTTCACAGATATTTTTTTTTTCAATCAACTTTTGAGAAGATAATTAAGATCACATGCACAAGGAAAAGATAAAAGAAGACCAGAACGTTATGGTAGTAATAGGCAAAAATTTTAAATATTAGACTAGTACCACAATGACATTTTATAAATACAAGTATTCGTCGTCACAATTTCTTCCAATATTTTTCAATTTTCTTCTAATTTACTTTTCGGTTCTGGGTTTCTCATTTTTACGACTTCATTCATAGTCATGATTTTCAAACACAAAACTAATTGCTTCTTTTCTTTATTTTTTTTTATCGGCTCGAACCTTTCCGGTAGCTATAGCATTATAACGGCCCTCTATTAAATAAATTAAAGGATCAACCAATTTTGTTTTCAAATTTCCTTCCATGGTGAAAATCGATAAAAAATGATATTCATTTATTTTTTTTCCATCAAGGCATTTATTTGTGTGTTTGGTCTATTTATTTTCAATCTTCCTCTTCTTCTTTTTTTTTCTTCTAATGGCCGCCTTTTTTTGGGCATCTGTATTTGTTGTTGGCGGTCGTTTCCATGGTTACAGAGAGAGAAAGATTTTGAGGCTTGTTTATGAATGACCAGCTTTTTGTGTTGTGTATGTTTTAACTTTCTTTTATTTTTATTTTTATTTTTATGCTTCAGTTGTTTTCGTTGGCATTTCGCAAGTTTCACAGTTATTGTACACTTTTATTTTTATTTATTTTATTATAAGAAATAGATGCTACAATAGTTAAAAGTTTTGAAATGGGAAAGAAAATTACTAAATTCCACCATGCGCAATATTATTTTTAAATTTACGTATTGGATATTATGGAACTTACAGAAATTCTATACCTTTGTTATTAAATCTATATTAAAATTTTATTTTTTTCTTTATAAAAGTTCATTAATGAATAATAAAATATTAATATACTCTCTTTAATTTCATATTCGTCAAACAACTGCTTCCTTAGAATCCTGGTTTGATCTTAAAATTTTTAATGACATTAAATAGAGGCATAATTTATTTTTCATCAAGCAAATTTAACTCGACCGAAAAAATGTAAATTTCATTAAGATTTTATAAATCAAGGCAAGAAATATTTTTGATTATTTGTTAATTCTTAAGATGGAATGACATTTATTTCAAATGTTGGCAACCTCGGTAGATATCTGTTGGGTGAAAACATCTTAAACTCGACTCTCCCTCACAGTATCGCCAGACCAATCGTGGAGCAAAACGCCATCTGTTTCTGAACTTTAAAACTATGACGAAAGTTTTGTTTAAAGCGTTTTCTCACCTTCAAATATCCACTATATCAACATTTGAGATATTAAAGAAATTATCACAAGCTATCATATATAAATCAATATCCATCAATGCGTTGGATTTGACAGACATTATAAAATCATTTATTTTCGCATTAACGTATTTAAAGCACGACATCGCAAATCTCCCCCCCCCCCATCGAAACTGTCGTTCAGGCTTAATTCTTGAGTGCGTGCGCTCGGTCAGCTCTGAAACTTTTTAAAATTTACGGTAGAGTATCTTCGAGTTCGTCTTGCTTTCTCAATTTTGTACTATCGTATCATTTGAAATAAGAAATTTACTTAATTAACAGATCATAACGTTATAATGGGCAATCTATTTAAAGAAATAATTTGAAAAATTATAGTCTACATGCTGAGACTTTACAGTAGTAATTATATTTTTATTTAATATATCACCAACACATTTTGAATAATCATTTTCAAACCTTGTTTGCATATAAGTATTATTTCATAGAACATTTTCATTGATTGGAATATTTTTACTCATCATAATACCACTGATTTTTAGCGGTAAAATCTCATTTTTTTTATTTTTTTTTTATTTTTTATTTTGAGGAGGATCATGCAATTCCTTCACAATATTATTATATAAGAACTTTTTATTTACAAAAACTTTATTTATATGTTCATTATTTTTAAGCCCATTTTTATTTATAGCAGTATTTTTATTTTCAATATTATCAGTACTGAAGTCAGTTTCAATGTTCTGATCATTTTGATTATTATTATTATTATTATTATTATTATTATTATTATTATTATTATTATTATTATTATTATTATTATTATTATTATTATTATTATTATTATTATTATTATTATTATTATTATTATTGGTGCCGTTAGTTTTGGCAATAAGTTAATGCTTGATTATTTTTATGATTACAGGGGACTGAGGCTGAGACTGAGATCAAGACCGAGACTGGTTTCAGAACTAAAATAAGGATAAATCTAAAATGACGGTCATTAAGGATAGC
>JABUQX010139121.1:2500-12500 GCA_015478945.1 Trachelipus rathkii | reverse complement strand
GACGCACTCTTTTGACCAAAATACCAGCATATATCTTCCCTACAGCACTCAATAAACTAACTCCCCTAATTCCAGCAGTTGCCATATCTGCCATATAGGGTACTATTACTGCTCTCCTCCAATCCCTCGGAACTACAGTATACCCTCCATAAACGCTTTGTTATACAATTTCCAAATCCAATCAATCCCCATCTCGCCTCCGTTCTTGATCATTTCACCAGTAATTTCATCTATACCTGGAGATTTACCATTTTTTAACTTTCTCACTCTACTCATTACCTCCTCGTTACTAATGACCTCATCCCCAAAATACGTATTCCTTCTTGCACCATCAAACCCACACACATTCACTATCACCTCTTCATTGCAATATGGCTATTTACCCAGATTTTCAGTGTTCCTCCACACTCCCCATCTCATCCAGTTCAGCAGTTACATAGCACCATTCCTTTGCCTTTTTCACTCTTATATATACCTTATATATATATATACCTATATATATATATATATATATATACTATATTATGCTATATATATGCTAATATATGCAGCATATAATAACATATACTGCGCTATGTATGTATATCTTTATATACTGCAACAACTGCTCACTCCGCCATAACTAAGTGATAAGCACTGACATCCGCTGTCCACCTCCGCATTTGCGGGACATCCGCACCTAAATTGATCCCGCATCCGCATCGCGTATCTACCTAACGGCACATCCGCATCCGCATCCGCATCCTCTTTTGAAAAATGAGGATGTTGCCATTTGATTTTGATTAAATGCATATAAAATAAACATTATTTTTCGTACTTAATAAAAATAGTTTACAAAAGTATTTATGAATTTTAGTTTTGGTTTCTGTGAATATATATATATATATATATATATATATATATATATATATATATATATATATATATATATATATATATATATATATATATATATATATATATATATATATATATATATATATATATATATATATATTTATATACTATATATATATATATATATATTTATATTTATTCTATATTTACTCCCTTATATATATATATATATATATATATATATATATATATATATATATATATATATATATATATATATATATATATATATATATATATATATTTATGCTCAAATATATATATATATATATATATATATATATATATATATATATATATATATATATAAATTCTATATATAATAATATATATTTATATAATAATATATATAATATATATATATATATATATTTTATTTTTATTTTTTATTTTTTTATTTTTTTTTTTTTTTTTTTCTAAATTATTTTTGTTTTTTAAATTTTTTTTTTTTTTTTTTTTTTTTAAAAAATTTTTTTTTTTTTTTTTTTTTTTTTTTTTTGGGGGGGGGGCGTCAAGTTTCCAGTTTCCAGAAAGTCACTTTCCAGTTCCAGGTTCCTGGAATCCTTCCAGGATTCCAGGATTTCCAGGATTTCCATACCCTTGAATATTACACTTTGACTACAGCGATATATCGAACGAATGTTATTAATAATTTTTCTTTCGATTATATTTTTCAGTCAACCAGAGCCGTAGAAAGACGATTTTAAACATCGATCTATCGATATGAATCAATCGATTAAATCGATTGAAACCGATTATAAAAATGAATTCTGTAGATTATTTAAAAACCTTCTATGAGCCTTTAATGTAAAATTAACATTAATATTTTAGAGATATGTTTGAAAAAGTGTTGTATATTTTCATTTAACTTGAACGTGTGATATATTTAACAGCAACAACAACAATCACAACAACAACAACAACAACAACAACAACCAACAACAACAACAACAACAACAACAACAACAACAACAATAACAACAAGCAGCATTTCAACAACAACATCAACAAAAACAACAACAACACCAACAGCAACTAAATATATTTAACATTTAACAACAACAACTTTTATTATTATTATTATTATATTATTATTATTATTATTATTTATTATTATATTTATTATTATTATTATTATTATTATTATTATTATTATTCATTATTATTATATTATTTATTATATATTATTATTATTATTTCACATAGAATCTCACAGCACCAACTAACGCGTTTGCGATCACTTTTGCCTTGCAGGTCCACAACGAAAGCATTGGTTAGGTAATTTGCCTCTCTACCCTACACCTTAAAAACATACGCAAATTTTAGTACGTCAAGGGTAACCAACCAGAGAATTGTATTTGCTATGCCGTCACGGTCAGCAATGAAATTCGAGGAATGACTCATTAATCCTAATATCTTTTGACACATGAGAAAGGGTAAATGAGATTTTATTACTTTGTTCCCAATAACTTTTGACACATGAGAAGGGTAAATAGATTTATTACTTTGTTCCCCTTTTGCCCTTACTTAACATATGTTTTTATCTTAAACAGTAGTTTTATTATTATTATTATTATAAATTATTAATTATTATTATTATTATTATTATTATTATTATTATTATTATTATTATTATTATTATTATTATTATTATTATTATTATTATTATATTATTATAATGATTTGACGCTATGTACGCATGAAAAAAAATATCAATGCAAAACTTGAAAATGATTTGACGCTATAGCCACTTGCATAAAGTGATGTAATACTTATTATATTTATTAAACAAACTGGTAGGTTTGGCAACGACGCATCATACAGAGGTGATTTGACAACACTGTATAGATTTTGGTACTGAGTTATATATAAATTGACGAGCTACTCGATGGGGCATTCATAATCAAGAGCTCTTACGATCAACACTTTAAAGTACGTTCTGTTAATGATTCTGCACCCACACACACACACACACACACACACACACACACACACACACAACACACACACACCACACACACACAAACACACACACGCAGCATTTCAACAACAACATCAACAACAACAACCCAACAGCACAGATCAAACGTAACATTTCAACAACAACAACATCAACAAATGCAACAAATGCAACAACAAACGTTACATTTCAACAACAACATCAACAACAACTGCAACAAATGCAACAACAAACGCGACATTTCAAAACAATAGCTACAGCAAAGCAATTTATTTGTGTATTGTTGTACAAAATGACTTTAATCAATAGATCAATAGATCAATAGATCAATAGATCAATAGTTCAATAGATCACGAATGGGTAGGAGGATAGAGTGGGTGGTTTGATTTACTGATTTACTGATTTACCTCTTTAGGGATTACAATTTTAAGGTATGTCAAAGGCAAATTTTCTTAAGTTATAATATAAAAAAAGCATAAGATTTTTTAGTAAAAACAAAAGTTGGTTTAACAGAAATGAAAACAAAATAAATAAATTTTTATAGTAAAAATAAAACAAAATATATACTTGAATCAACTAGATCAATAGATTCAATAGATCACGAATTGGGTTAGGAGGAGAGGGAGGGGTGGTTGATTTACTGATTTACTGATTTTACTGCTTTACTGATTTACTGGATTTACTGCTTTAAGGTATGTTAAAACATGTTTTTTAAGTTAATTAAACATGAAAAATATTAAATTTTTTATTTAAAAAACAAAATAATAAAACAAACAAACAAAAAATAATAAAGTTTTTAAGTTAGGTTTTCCAAAAATGACTTGAATCAAATAGATCAATAGATCATAGATCAATAGATCAATGGGTCAATAGATCAGTTCTTTGATTTACTGATTTACTGATTTACTGCTTTAAGGTATGTAAAAATACAAATTTTTTAAGTTATAAACATAAAAAGAATAAATTTTTTAGTAAAAACAAAATGTTTAAAGAAACAAAACAAAAATAAATAAAAGTTTTTGTGTTATGTTATACAAAATGTGACTTGAATCAATAGATCAATAGATCAATAGATCAATAGATCAATGGACCACGAATGGGTAGGATGGCAGTTTGATTTACTGATTTACTGATTTACTGCTTTAAGGTATGTGAATATGCAAATTTTTTAAGTTATAAACATAAAAAGAATAAATTTTTTAGTATAAACAAAATATTTTAAACAGAATAAGCAAAAATAAATAAATTTTTATAGTAAAAAACATAATGTTTAAAGAAAACAAAACAAAATAAATAAAAGTTTTTGTGTTATGTTATACAAAATATGACTTGAATCAATAGATCAATAGATCAATAGATCAATAGATCAATAGATCATGGATGGGTATGAGGGTTTGGAGGGTAGTTTGATTTACTGATTTACTGCTTTAGAGTATGTAAAAATGTAAATTTTTTAAAGTTATAAACATAAAAGGAATAAATTTTTTGTGTTTTAATATACAAAAATATGACATGAATCAGTAGATCAATAGATCACGGATGGGTAGGAAGGTGTCTGGAAGGCAGTTTGATTAACTGATTTACTGCTTTACTGATTTACTGATTTACTGCTTTAAGGTATGTAAAAATGCAAATTTTTTAAGTTATAAACATAAAAAGAATAAATTTTTTTAGTAAAAACAAAATGTTTAAAGCAAATAAAACAAAATAAATAAATTTTTATAGTAAAAACATAATGTTTAAAGAAAACAAAACAAAATAAATAAAAGTTTTTGAGATATGTTATACAAAATATGACTTGAATCAATAGATCAATAGATCAATAGATCAATAGATCAATAGATCATGGAAGGGTAGGAGGGTGGATGGAAGACAGTTTCATTTACTGATTTACTGATTTACTGCTTTAAGGTATGTAAAAATGCAAATTTTTTAAGTTATAAACATAAAAAGTTTATTTTTAATAAAAACAAAATGTTTTAAAGCAAATAAACAAAATGAATAATTTTTTTAGTAAAAACATAATGTTTAAAGAAAACAAAACAAAAATAAATAAAAGTTTTTGTGTTATATTATACAAAAATATGACTTGAATCAATAGATCAATAGATCAATAGATCACAGAAGGGTATGAGGGTATGGAGGGCAGTTTGATTTACTGATTTACTGATTTACTGCTTTAGGGTATGTAAAAATGCAAATTTTTTAAGTATAAACATAAAAAGAATAAATTTAGTAAAAACAAAAATATTTAAAAAACAAATTAAAACAAAATAAATATAAATTTTTATAAGTAAAAACATAATGTTTAAAGAAAACAAAGCAAAATTAAATAAAAGTTTTTGTTTATGTTATACAAAATATGACTTGAATCAATAGGATCAATAGATCAATAGATCAATAAACCAATAGATCTATGAGGGATAGCTGGATACAGTTTGATTACTGATTTACTTGCTTTAAGTATGTAAAAATGCAAATTTTTAAGTTATAAACAAAAAATAAAAATTTAGTAAAAACAAAAATATTTAAAACAAAATTAACAAAATAAATAAATTTTTAAGTAAAAAATAATTGTTTAAAGAAACAAAACAAAATAAATAAAAGTTTTTGTGTTATGTTATTACAAAATTATGACTTGAATCAATAGATCAATAGATTCAATAGATCAATTAGATCACAGAAGGTATGAGGGTATGGAGTTACTGATTTACTGATTACTGCTTTAAGGATGTAAAAAATGCAAAATTTTTAAGTTATAAACAAAAAGAATAAATTTTTAGTAAAACCAAAATGTTTAAAGCAAATAAAAACAAAAAATAAATTTTTATAGTAAAAAATAAAACAAAATAAATAAAATTTTTGAGATATGTTATACAAAATATGACTTGAATCAATAGATCAATAGATTCAATAGATCAATAGATCAAATTAGATTCAATAGATCATGGAAGGTAGGAGGGTATGAGGGCAGTTTGATTTACTGATTTACTGATGTTACTGCTTTAAGGTATTAAAAAATGCAAAATTTAAGTTAGAAACATAAAAAGAATAAATTTTTTAGTAAACAAAATGTTTAAAGAAAACAAAACAAAAATAAATTAAAAAGTTTGTGTTATTACAAAATTAACTAATCAATAGATCAATAGATCAATAGATTCAATAGATCAAGTTTGATTTATTTATTTACTGATTTACTGATTACTGCTAAGGTATGTAAAATGCAAGATTTGTATATATACTAAAATGAAGAATAATTTTTAGTAAAAACAAAATGTTAAGAAATAAAACAAAAAAATAAATTTATAATAAAAAAGTAAAACAAAATAATTAAACTTATAAAAAATAGTTTGAAAAAAAATTTAAAAAAAGAAAAAAAAAATTAAAAATAAAAAATTAAAAATAATAAAAAATAAAACACAAAGTATAAATGAAAAAAAAAAAAAAAAAAAAAAAAAAAAAAAATAAAAAAAATAAAAAAAAAAAATTAAAATTAAACAGAAAGTATAAATGTAAAATAAAAACATAAAAAAAAGCAAACAATATATGCATGTTTCAGTTTAAAGAAAAAAAATTATATTAGTTAGCGTTTATAAAAATAAAATGAGATTTGAAAATATAAATGTCAATCTTCAACATTTAGAAAGACGGGTTATCTTTGCAAGATGCAATGCAATTGACGATATGTACATGATAGAACAGAATCAGTTATGTGAACAGTAATGATATTGTATTATTAAACGAATGTTTACTAACTAGACACCGCACCGGCTCCAGCACCGGTGCTAGTACCTACTCTGAATCCTTCTCCTACTCCTCATTCCTCATTCTTCTTCATTCCTCCTTCCTCATTCTTCTTCCTCTCTTCTTCTTCCTTTCTTCTTCTTCCTCTGTTTTGCATTCCATGCATTTCTTCTTTTTTCAACTGGGTACCCCCCTCCGGGGGTCTCTGGACTCCGAACCCGACTCCGACTCCGACTCCGTCTTCTCAGACTCTGGCTCCTCTACCCAGCCTCCAAGTTTCAGTCTTCTGCGATTATTTAAACCCTTCTAGGAACCAAAAACCCCCTTTGAGGGGCTCCGCCCCCACTTTTGGGGCTAAAACCCTTGAGTTCAGGCTCGAAACCTCGGAAGTCGGTCTTCCAGACCTTAAATTCGGTCTCACCGACCTTAAAAACCCTAACCTTGACACGTCAAGCTTGAAAAACCGGATGTTGCAAAATGTTGCTTGCAACATTTGCAACATTGCATGCAACTTCCGGTTGCCAGGTTTGGCGGTTAGTGTCCCCCCCTTACTACTAATATATATATATATATATATATATATATATATATATATATATAATATATATATATATATATATATATATATATATATATATATATATATATATATATATATATACTATATATACTATATATATATATATATATATATATAACGTCATGCATCTGTGTCTCGTTTTCTAAGCGTAGTTGGAAAGCATTTATATTTTAATACATTTTTATTTTGATGGCTAAGACATTTATATTTTTCACATATTTAATATTAAAATTTCCTTTCTTTTATATTTTCTTTTAAGTTATTATTTTTCTTTACATTTACATTTTGTTTAAAGTTTTATTTATTCACTTTATATGTTTTATTTTGTTTGTTAAGTTTTTACTATTTTATTAGCTTTATTTTACACTTATATATTTTGTTTCGATTTTTATTTATTTATTTTATATTTTTTTTATTTTGTTTGTTAAATTTTTACATTTATATCTTGTTTTTATTATTTTAATGTTATTCCACATTTATATTTTTATTTTTATTTATTTATTTTTAAATTTTTAATTTAATCATTTTATTTTTAAAATTTTATTTATTTTATATTTTTATTTTAAACTTTTATTTTAACAATTTATTTTTTTATTTTAACAATTATTCTCATTCTTAACCTTTCGAGCTTCCTTCCAGACAGGTTTCCTGTTACCTTGTAAGTCCCCATTCATCCTTCTTCCAAAGTGTTCATTTACCTCTTTTTTTCCTCTTACGTATGCACCTTTTAGTATTCCTTTTTTCCTCCTTATATATTTCCAAACATCTTTCTTTTGAAACCTCATCAATGACATTCAACCACTATTTTTTTTTACTTTTAACCGCTTGCATCATCTCTTCATTCCACCACTCACTGTTACATTCTTACTTCCTATTTTAGCACATCCACATACTTCTTTTGCACTGCTAACTACCGCTTCCTTCATTTGATTCCAGATTTGTTCAGTTTAAACTTGTTCACTTTAAACTGATTTACTTGCGAGGGCTCTTAAAGACTTATCCTTATTACCTTGTTCACTTAACTTCTCACTCTTAATTCTGCCCCCTTCCTTCCTTATCACCTTCCTCTCCATCCAAGCCCAGACTAACTTAATTTTATATAAAACAACATAATGATCCTATAATCCCATTCCTAACCCCTCTCACTGATTTAACATCCAACACATACTTCAACATCTCTTTCTTCACCAAAACAAAATAAATTATACTTTTCACTTCGATATCATCTCTACCTACACCAACTCTAGTATACCTATGAATACTCTTGTGTTTAAAGAAAGTATTACTTACACACATACCTCTCTCCTAGCAGAAATCAATCACCTTCCTACCATTCTCATTTTCTTCCGACACCTCAAAAGCCACCTGTTATACCATCCCTTTTTGATTTCACCTATCCAACCATTTAGGTCGCCCAACACAATCAATCTGAAGCTCCTTCTCACCCCATCCAAAACATCTTCAGATTATCCTAGAAAATCGCACTCTCTTCAACATTACCCTCAGATGGACCATTTGTCACAACCATACATACCTTGACCTTTTCAAACTAACATTTAACCATTATAATTCTAGTACTCGCACAAACAAAATCTACCATATCTCTATACCACAAGTCACTCATCAGAATTGCAAATCCTTCTCTCCCTCTCTCATTCCTTTCCACACCAGGACAAACACATTTCACACCACATCACTAATTTTCACCGTGTCCTTTTATCTTTGCTTCAGTCGTAGCGAGCAAACCAAATATGCCCTTTCTAACTACATCCATCATATCTATCCTCTTCTCTTCAACATTTATTCCTCTGTCATTCCATGTACCCATTCGATTCATACATTTTCGCCAAAAGGTAGAAGGCCGTTTATGGAGATCACGACCTTCTCCGAGAGTTGCATTAGCATTTCTGGCAAAAGATAAGTGGTAGTGGGCAGCCAACCTTACTACCACCTTCCCTTAGTCGTCTTCTACGACACGCAGGACATACGATGTGGGCAATTCTTTCTCTCCCACACATTGGGATTGTCCTAGCCATCAAAATAAATATATATTAAAATATAAATATTTTCCAACGACGCTTAGTAAACGAGGCACAGATGCATGACGTTATAGAAATAACAGTAATGTAAACTTCAAGAATGTATTAGGTTTGGTTAGATAAATAATGCATTTAGTAAAGTGTCTTTTTAATTAATGTGTATGTGTATGTGTATGTGTATGTGTGTGGGTATGTGTAAAATATTTTTTGTTAACGTTGAATGAAAAATTTAAATGTAACTGAATAATTGATATTTTTATGTTATAAACGCTAAAAGAATAAAAGGTTTAGTAAACATAAAATGTTTTACTAAATTTTATTTTTTAATTAAGCAAAAAAACTTATTTTTAATGTTATTATACAAAGGAACTTATTTTTTTTGTTATGTTTTACAAAAAAAAAACATGTTCAAATATTACTTAAAGCAATAGAAAATAGCTGTGTATGAGGGGGATGGGGTAGGGGTTATGGTGCTTGCGCTACTACTGCTTTATTGATTTAGGTCCAATAAAGTACATATTTTTAATAAAAATTAAATTTTTTTTAGTAAAATATTTTATAAAATTTAAAATAAGTAGATAAAATTTTGAAAATAAAAAATTTTTAAATAAAAATTTAAAAATAAATAAATAAAAATAAAACTATAAATGTAGAATAAAATTTCTTATAGAACTGGTTTGCCTATCACAACCCCAGAAACCTCCCCTATACGCAATCATGCCTTTCAACATAGTCACCCTATTGCACATAAAAACTTTAGTTCTCTATCTCCTGCCAATG
>JABUQX010139119.1:20000-41254 GCA_015478945.1 Trachelipus rathkii | reverse complement strand
TGTGACCGAAATATTCAAAAAATAGCGCGACTAAACCCCTAAAGGGTCAAAAATTAGGTATGGGGCCCAAAAACCCATGGTACCAAGTTGGTCGAAAATTAGGCAAACCCCCTAAGATGAAGATCAAAAATTACCGTGGGCAAAAAGTGACCCATGGTCGAAAAAAAATAGGGGCGTAAAAGGGCAACACGTACAACGGTTGCTGGACGCACCGTTTGGCGCAACCCTTCTTCGAAGGGTTGCAAAAATTAGGGTTGCCGAAAAAATTAGGGTTGCCAAAAAATTAGGGTTGCCAAAAAATTAGGGTTCCTAAAAAATTAGGGTTCTGTCAAAAAATTTAGGGGTCGCCCGAAAAATGACCGTGGGTCCAAAATTGACCCATGCGAAGACGGAAGGGGTGGCTCGAAAAAGGTAAAGTCCAAAAAAGGGTAAAGGCCCAAAAAGTCAAGGGTCAGCGGTTAAAAAATTGGCCAAAGATAAAAAGGTCTAAGCCAAAAAGGTAAAGGTCAAAAAAGGGCAAGGCCAGGTAAAAAATTGGCTCAAAAAAATGTCAAGCGGCACCGTTGGTCATTTTACCATCGGTGTCCAGTTTACCCTTCCTACTACTTATCCCCTCTGTACACAATACCTTGTTTTCCAATAAACAAAACTATATCAATTAAATGTTGAACAGCCAATCTTCTGGTGTGAACTTCTCTTTTTCGCTTGTTAGTTTGGTTTTAATTTTAGTTTTGAAAATATCATGACCTTTGGCCTCTCAAAAGCTACCTTCGCTGCGAGTTGATGATAGCGAGAGTCTTCCGTGAATTTCAACAGATTTATAAAAGTTTTAGGAGAAGAGTAGTGTCCGGTAATAATGTAGTAATCTCTATTATCTTGTACCTCCAAAAGGGCCCTACAGCTGAGCAGTACCACTCTGTCTTGAACCGAATCGAAGTATGATAAACCATTTTTCTGTCGAATTATCATCATCATAAAATGTCGGTAAAAGTTTGAAGGTTCAAAGGGCACAATTAGCTCCTTTCCTTCACTAACTTTATAATAGGATGCTTCTTCATAAAAGCTTTTTAATTCCAATTGGTCATTTTCGTTGGGCAGATGAAACATCCAAGCTGTTGCGTGGCAGCGATTCTGAAACAGCGTCAGGCTCTCATGGTGGTTTTCTTCATCACTGCATTTTCTGTGTCAGAGCTGATATTAGTTCTTGATGAATCAATGCCGAGAGAAGCCGACGTTACTGATGGACGATCTAAAAGTGGCTGATTGCAAGCAGGCCCAGTTTCTTCCCTCTCATATCTAAAAGACGAAGTGCCAGGAGTAGACTCAATTAAAGAAGGTGAAATTTGATCTTCTGTTTTCTGAAAATAAATGTAAATTCTATACTATTTATGACATATGCTCTAACAAAATTTTTAAAAGAATTACAGTAAATGGACGGCAGCGATACGGGATAGGAAGAAAAAAAAAGCGAAGCCAGTGTTGTAGGACAGTAACGTGATTTGGAATAAATAATTATATATTATATATATATAATATAAATATTATATATTATATATATTATAATATACTAAATATATATAAATATATATATATAATATATATAATAATATATAATATATATAAATATATATATATATATAATATATCAGAGGTGGGCACCCCGCTCATTAGAAAGTAGTCCCTAGCGCACCTCCGCACCTCGAAAAAACGTAGTCCGCTAGCGCTTCCTCCGCACTTATCCAGACCATCAAACCTCCGCTATGGCAAGTCCGCACGTCCGCACGTCCGCACTTCTCCCCGCCAATAATGTGCGACTTCACAAAAGATTTTAATAATTAAATACTAAAATATATATCCTTACAAAAAATTATATTTATATTTATATGAAAAATGAATGAATATTTACAAAATCTCAAGATTTTCAACTTCCCTCCTCAATGTCGTCTCAAAGGACCAAGAGCATCCATAGTTACCTTTCAAAAAGATTATGTGCTCAAAATTAAAAGCAGTTAAGGCTGACCTTCTTGCCCTCAAAAATCCCCACCAATACTAAATATTCGCTTTACAGCCGCAGAATTAGGGAGGTGTATTATTTTTATGAACAAGTTCAACAAATTTGCCTCATCTGAAAGGAAAGATGTCGCTTGTTGATAAGGAGCTGCTGTGTTAGTCACTATCCAGAGGTCCATTTGCTGAATTTAAGGTCTTCACCTAAATCATTCTCCTCCTTTCTGAAATATTTTTGACACCCTGTCCACCCATATAAGAATTTCGGCCAAGACTTTAGTAGAATCCACGAAAGCCTCGACTCCTGCAGAGTCCGATGCTTAATGCTACGTATCAGCTCGGAGCCTATATATATATATATATATGTATATATATATATATTTTAATAAAGTTTAAAATACTTGGATAATTGTTTAATATATTTATACATTTAATTACAATATTTTATTAAAATTAATTAGCATTATTTTGGTAAACATACGGGATAGTTTAGATATTTTCTAGTTATTATTAGTAAATAAATATAATTAATTAAAGTTATAGATGAGGGTAAGAGCCATTCAGTCTATAAAATCAATTAAATGTGATTTATTATATATGGTACCTTTAAGGATGTATATTATATTTTCGGAACCTTTCACTATGAGACAAGAATTATGTCTTAGTTAACTAAAAAATTAAAGTAATATAAACTTAAAAATTTAAGCATACTTTTTTTCGTCATATTACAATAGATATTTTTCCTCATCTATACTGTCTGTTCAATTTTCATACAGGAAGCGGAACAAAAGAGCGGAAACTTTTGTTGATCCGCACGTGCAAGTCCGCTCAAGTTTCCTGACGACTCGCACGCTCGCTAGTCCGCACCTATTCTTTAGTCGCTCGGAGCGGACTAGCGGACGAGCGGACTAGCTGCGAAAATCCAAAAATGCCCACCTCTGATATATATATATATATATATATTATATAGATATATATAATATAAAATATATATATATATTATATATTATATATATATATATATATAAAATATATATATATTATATATATATATATATATATATATATATATAATATTATATAAGTATATATAATATATATATATATATATATAATATATATAATAATATATATATATATATATATATATTAGGTCCTGACTGGCCATTTCGGAAAATTTTAAATTAAAGAATGAATTTATAAAATAATAATAATAATAATAATAATAATAATAATAATAATAATAATAATAATAATAATAATAATAATAATAATAATAATAATAATAATAATAATATACGTGGATGTGCTAATAAACTAATTCGACTTACCTGTATTTAATGTATCATTATTGTCCCTCAAAGGCTGACGTTGCGACTGAGAAGTTGAACTAGTTAGCCAAGTATTACAACGTTCGGAAATTTTTTCAAGGCCTAAAGATTTTCTCTTCTTTTCTTTCCTTTTCGAAGCACAACTTTGGTACACACGTTTCATGTTGACGAAACTGTGACACTGCACTAACTACAACCCTACTAAGAGACTGAGAGTCACGACAAAGAAGTTAGTTAGGATACCATAAACAAAAACCCACTGGCAACTGCTTAAAAAATTGATTGTTTAAACACGCGTAAGATACTGGGAAAAAATAATCAAATACTCTGATATGTAACTAAATGATAAAGTATATATCCAGGTTTGGGGGGCCTCGCCGGGCGCCCCTTTGGCCGGGGGCCCTCGGAAATCGCCGACCAGCCGACCTGGCCAGTCCGGGCCTGAGACAAACGCATGAAAAGATTGAACTCCTATAATGATATATATATATATTATTATTTTAATTTATTTAAATATATATATATATATATATATATATAAAAATATATATATATAATATATATATATATATATATATATATATATATTAATATATAGTAATATATATATATAATAGTATATATACTATATATATATATTATAATAAAATATATAATGATATATATATATATATATATAATATATATATATAATATATATAGATAACATATATATATATATAAGATATATATATATATATATATAATATATATATACGGTAAATTATATATAATATATATATATATAATAATATATACATTATAGATAATAAAATATATATATTATATATAATTTATATAGAATATATATATTATTATGATATGAATATTTTTATTATTGAATATATATAAACTGTATTACCTTGTGCTCTAATATTTATAATAATTATTAAATTTGTAGTATATTATATAGTTAAAAAGTCTGCTAAAGTTACAAAGAATCGAAAGTCCGATTCAATCTGTTATCTAAAAGATATTAATCTGTCACCAACAGCTACCTGCGCACGACTACCCCAAAGAAGACGAACAATAAAATCCGTCATTTCCATGCAGTTGCAATGGAATGCTGGGTACAAATTGTTAGTGCGGAAAATGTAAAAAAAAAAAAAAAAAAAAACAATACGAAAAAACAAAAAACAAATTCATAAAAAAAAAAAAAAAAAAAAAAAAAAATCTCATTAAAACATAATGAAAAAATAATTGCCGGCATCACAAGGGGATAATTAAATGGGAAACAGGATACATTTTTTATGGAAATGCCTTAGGGTTAAAGCCCAGAGAAATCTTTTATCGATTTAATACCTTATTAAAAATATATAAATAGTTTAAAAGTAAAAAATTAAAAAATTTCATTTGAAGTGAATCTATAATGTAACACCTAATCGTAACTCAACCCGCAAAACCAGATATATTGCTAATTATTGAGTCATGAAAGAGAATCATAACCTCTCGAAAATTTACTGTAGGAAACAAATTTATATTACGATTACGCGTTTAAAAAATTAATATAGTACTTTCTTAAATAATTAGTATATTATTTTTCATAACATAATAATAATACCCCATATGGTAATATACCTCTGCCATCCGATCGGCGAAGGTTAGTCTTTAAAAAAGAATCTCTCAACCAAACCTCAATCGCCTGTCCCGGGGACAAAAAACACTACGGGGTAGACTAACTTTCCCCCCTCGGATCGGAAGGGATTCTGCCCGGCCTGCGCGGAACCCCCGCTCTTTGGTATTTACTGTAAGTATCGTCTGGTTGCTCCCTTCTCCCAAACCCCTCCCCAAACGGGGATATGGACAGAGAACGTCCCCCCTGTGTTCCCCGTCGGCTCGAGCCCCCTACATTGCCGTGTAATACCTTTACAAATAATACTTTATATATATATTAAGATAAATATGTATGTAAAAATCACTAAAAAACCCCACGAAAACCGCTGACGAGCTCCAATGACCCCCAAAAAAACATATTAGCCAATTTGTAATGAGTTTTATTAAAACTTTTGTTAGTTGTTACAAACTATATAACCTAACTATAATTATAGCAAGAGATGAAATTTGCCGACAACTCAAAAATGATCGCTCTCCTATCCGCTAGCAGCTATTGTAGTTATGTTTTTACGTATTATGTTTTTTTTTTTTTTATTACACGTTTCCTACGAAACTAAAGAAGCCACGCAATTTCCAACAATGTATAACCTCCCTGTAGCTATTGTATTTTTGAGATAATGGATTGCGGAGAGCTATTCCTAGGAATGTCACTTATACATAAAATAACCTAAAATTATTATATGTATGTAAAATATATACATATATATGTATATTATATAATAATAATTATTAATATATAAATATTATAATAAATAAATATATATTATTAAAATTATATAAATAATAGCTATATAATAAATATAACTATATCTATAATATAATAGACATATATACAGCTATTATAATTTATATATAGTACATATTTAGAATATATTTTCACTATATAAATTAGAGAGTACTACTATAATATAATTTTATACTAACAACTTAAAAATTATATTATAGATATAATATATATTATATAATACTACATAATTTTATATATATAATATTTATATAATATATACTATTATATATAATAATATATAATATATTATAATACAGTTATTATATTTTTTTATAAGCAGAAATATATTACAATGATGTTTTTGAATAGATATATATATATGTTAAACAGAATTCTATATTATATATGTGAGTACTTAATGTATTATATATTTAAAAGTACTTTATATAGTATATATAACCACGTAATAAAACTAGCTGCAAATAATAAGTATATTATAGCGTATATAAATAAAGAAAGGCCCTAAAAAAAAAAAGATACAATATTAGTATAGATATATTTATATATATGGACAACAGCTGTCATCCGAAGAGGCCCAGCATGTAACTAGAAAATAAACGCATTACACACGATCTATACACCCCGTTAAAAATCAGCCCAATTAAACATTGTTTATTGCAGCAAGAAATTCATCGACAGATTATACTGTTAAAAACATAAAAAAAAAATAAATATGAATAAATATATTAATTATTCTTTAAACATAAATAACACATATCATTGATTAAGTTATAATACTTAAATAATAAACCCAAGTGCACGCGTGATGATTGACCATTAATGAATCAACTGCGATTATGTTACGAAGCAACCAAAATTGTTCCATGGCCACCAAAATACACAAATTTTTTACGCTTTGGAGAAAATGTTATTTTTCTTTTATATCCTTTTGTGAGGGAGAATGATATTCTTGATGACAGCAATACGGACCAGGACAGAGTGGAGTCCGGACGATCACCCCTAACCCCCACCATGCCTGTAACCTCCCACAACCAAGAATAGCCGAGAGTAAACCCCTTCATAATCATCCCGTAACATAAGTTTAATTTTACCCCTCGGTATTTCTGTTAGTGATAAAAGAAAAAATTCAACATTTGGCCAAACTGTGGCCGCTCCCTCCGACGAATACTCCACTTCGCCTACGAAATTAAACTGCCACACCTTTGCTTAAATGTTAACAATTTTTAATTTTAAAAAAGCGTTATTTTCTTTATTTTTTTTTTTAATTCATGCAAATTTATTCTTCCGCTGTGACTGAAAAACTAATAATTAATGAATATGTATTTTATGACATTTCATTAGTTTTTTAAAGTGGTACATGTCACCGGAATAGCCGCGACCCCCCTACCCGGCTCCCTGGGCCCTGTCCCTTCCGGCAACTTCCTTGGCCCAAAAATCAGGAAAACGTTTTGTCGGTTTAGTCTCTAAACGTGAGACGTTTAACTGTAAATTTACACTAAAGAATAGAGTGAGGCTGTAAATCAAACAAAAAAATAATAAAATATTAAATTAATCTTCATACTCCAATTTGTTGTTAGTAAATTGATGCCATTTCTTCGTGTCCTACCCGAAGACCTTGTCCCTATATTAACTATTGAGGGGAGAAAAGAAATACCTATTGATTTCAAAGTACTTAAAAAGTGTGAGGCCAAATATTAATTTTTTCCGAAAAAACGTCGATAAAATGTTTTAATATTAGAAAGATAGTTAACAAGCAATAAACTTGATTGATAAGCCAAAACGAATTCGGGAAAAGCTACAGACCAGTATATAAATATTACTATTGGTATAGAATATTAATGATATATTATTTAAATAAGAAATATCATTTCATATGAAATCATAGATTTTTCTGATAATATCTAAAATTGTATCAAAAAAAAAATATTTTATATATATAATGGTAGATATAAAATCTAGTACTTATCAGAAATAATAAATTAATGGTATTATACTCCTTAAAATATGTATAGTAAAAATTAAAATATTTATTCTATATTATATAATTAATTATTATATAATAGAATTGAGTTATTGAACTCAAAAAAATCAATTATAAATATATATAATAGTAATAAATTAAATATTATATTTGAGTAACCGAGGTGAAGAACAAAAGGTTGAAATTAGTTATATTTGATTGAATAAATCATCATGTATATAATACTATATATAATATATATATATATATATATATAGGCAATAATATTTAAATAAATTAATCTATATTATATATATATATCAGAGTATACAGTATAATATATAATAGTATTATATTATTAATTAGTTTATTATTGATATTACTTTAGAGAGGAAGCCCTTGATTTCTTTTTTAGTGTTATGCATTTTTTAGTATTATGCTTTACGGTCACTTCATTTTATGATACAAAATGTAACACATAATAACGGAATCAATATTAAGTTAAAGGCACTTTTTTTAAAAAAATAAAATATAAATTTAAATAAGTAGTAAAGCTATAAATAATTTTCTGTCCGACACGCGAGACCTCTCAGATGGAGATAAGGGACTGGGCGATTGCTTAACTTATGGAGTCGCTTCAATCTAGTGTCAAGGCTTCAAGTGTGGTAACATATACTCTTCTCGCATCTCTTGTTTGAAATCTTATCATTGTTTTCAGATATACACTTTTTGTAATAAAATACTCAAATCCCCTCAATCTTCACCGAGGAGATGCCCCTCATGTAGTTGTTACTATTAATAGAATGCATAAAGGATTCCATGATTTGCGAAGGGTTCGTTGTGATTGATAGTTCTGATCTTATATTTGTGATATTCGATGAGTGCCTGTGTACGCCCTGATGGACTTGTTAAAGCTGAATTTTATGCTGTCCTTGGGCAGTCATCTGTATGGGGATTTTTCTTCTTTGCAAATCGATGGTTTCACATATATGATTTATTGCAAGTATTGCAGGGAATGTGATAGTATTACATCTGTTCGAGGAGATTCTTTCTCTTTTGCAAGTTTTGAGAATGTGTAAGTGATTGTGATATAAATAGGAAATGATGATTGGAGGGTAATATTTTTTAGGTAAAAAGATTTGTGTTTTAACGTAAAAAGATATTATTAATTTGGCTTAATTGAGAATCTTTGGGTAAAAAATAGAGAAGGTTCAAAAAATGCCCTACTCTTGTATTCTGGTTTGAAGGAAAAAGTGTAACCGGCTGTTAATAATAAATAGTACTCTGCTTTTTTAAGCCCTTTGTTTAAATGCTCTTAATAGTTGATATGGAAAACGAGAGAACTCAGTAACTTGTTGATAGAATTGAAATGATTGAAATGTGGATGTATTTAGGTTTCGTGTTATGACTTTGAAAGAGGTTGAGTGAAATTAAGCATGCTATTACGAAAGGGCACGAAGATCCAAAATAGAAAGTAAAATGAGATACAGAAACAGTCTAATGATGTGTTGTTGAGGGAATTGATAGATAGAAACCATATGTAATATAGTTTGTGTGCTAGAATTGTTTTGGATTTTTTTGTTCATTATTAAATATTTATTATATAGTTGAATATTTTTAATGATTTTTTTTTTATAATTCATTGTGAGTAATTCAGTTATCGAGGAAGGGCAGTATATCCCACAGTTGGAAGTGCCATAGTGTCATACTTCGTGTTATACTTGAACTGAAGGTTAAACCACTGAATAGTAGTTAAATCAGTTTATGGACAGTTCATTAAGCAGAGTATAATGTAATTAATTGTGTGAGGAGGGAGGACCTATGAAATCAATTTGTTGCACTTTACGATACTACTAATTCCAGTTAAAATATGTCTGTAACAAAGGGTATTTGGTTAAAATTTATGATAAATTCTATTCTAATCAATACCCCAAGACACAAGATAGCTGTTCTGTCATCTCTATTTTCTCCTGCCTTCGTATTATGGCTCTCCCCCTCTGATTGTCGCACAAGAAAAAAACTTATAGATATAAATCCACAATAGCTTTCAATGATCCACGTTTACTATTCCGAGGTTTGTCCATCACAAAAAAAAAGCATAGTTTTAACCACAAGTTCAAATAGAACCGCTTATTTGATAATCTGCCTATAGCGACTAACAAATTCAAAATAACCCTCCGAAGAAATATAGTCATTACCATCTCCCCTAATTTTTGATATCATATTCCTGATATAATTTTTCTATCGTTTTAAAACAAAAATACCGGAAATTGAGTTTCTAATGAGCTATTTCCTTGATCCAGCGACTGCATCCATCTATGTTAAAAAAAAACTATTGCTCACAACCCCCAAAACGAAATGAAAATCTCCCAGCATATTCGAAACATCTGTATATATCATCATTCACATCAGGTCACATCAGATTCTATATCTACAATATATCAATCATATATAGGTGAACCAGTAGATTTGCAAAGAAATGCGAACGAAAATATCAACATATCCACCACCATGAAACACAAAAGGTGAAACAGAAGCATCAAAACCTTACAGCTTTAACAAGTCATAGGCGAAACACAGGCCACTCTATCAATATCCAACAAATATAAAGATGATAAAAATACTTAATCTAAACAAATAAAAATTCTGGAATCCTTTTGCATTTATAATAAGTAACAACTACAATAAGCATCCCCGCGGTGAAAGTGAAGATAGATTTATACAAATGAATATCTGAAAACATGCAAAATATTTCAAACAACACCATGAAGAAAATAGCAGAGCCAACTGAAACACACTGAACTGATGAAGGATCAGAAAGAAATCCAGTCCCTTTACCTGAAGATCTTCGCAATAATTTAACTAAATTACTTGCCTTTTAAAATTTATTTCTTTAAAAAAAAGTTGTCATTAAACAATGTTTTAATTTGTTACATTTAGCTAATAAAATGAAGGACACTAAAACTTCTATTAACTACTTAAATAATCCAGAATCCAAGGCTTTCCTCATCTAACAAAAAGTTCTAAATAATATATCACTACGACAAAAGTAGTTCTAAATATAATATAATAATATATATATATATATATAATAGTAATAATATTGTTGGTTATTATTAGGATATATATAGATCCTCAATAATATATAATATTATTTATTAGATTATATAACTAATTCGTGTTATATTAATATAAATATAAGAAATCATATCATGGGATAGTCATTTCGCTGTGATGTAAATACATATATGTTATAATCAAAGTATACTATTAAAATATCCCTACTTATAAAATATTCTAATTTTATATTTAACCATGATTTCAATTTGTTTATTGAAAGGAAATGTAATTCTGTGGGTTTGAGATTGATGTAAGGTCAATGTCGATTCATAACTGAAACCAACCTTATGCTATGTCGAAATTATTAACTTAATTTTCTCAATAAATTATATTTAAATTCAATCCTAAGTTTTTCTATGACTTGCAAGTGTTGCTGAAACTTACTTTCTCCAATTTAAGACTAACGCCGCCCACTGCCCCGGACCCCCTGGCTCCCGCCGGACCTTAAATTAGAGCTAGTATCCCGCAGGCCCCTGTGATCTCCACGGTCATAAATTTCCATGCCCCGTCGATTAGTCATTGGTAGCCCTTATGTTACATGCCTCCTATTTACGGTGATGCTGATCCATAGTATTATTATTTATATATTTAAATTAACAATATTAAATATTAAAATACTGATTCGTTAAACATCATGAAATTATAACCATTATTTAAAACTTGAATTTATTTTAAAAAATAATTATTAATTTATAATTTATAATGATATATTTTATATAATTATTATTAATATTATAATATTATAATTTATACAAAATATATTATTATTTTATTAATATTCGAAAAAAAATGGGTAGAAAGTTACTGGGTGTATCTCAAAATCTACAAAGAAAGCACTGGGGGTGAAGAATATTAAAAAGCTTCTAGAACTGTAGTCCAATTTTAGTGCGGAAAAGTATAAATATTAAATAATATTAATATATTATAATAATTTATATAATAAAACATATATATATATATATATATATAATATATATATAATAATATAATAATATAATTAAATATTAATATATTATCAAAACTACAATAGCTACAGCGAAAAGAATATGACATTTTTGCGAAATCGCCATTAATGAAAATTGAGGATATGTAAATAAAGAATAAAAAATAAAAAAAATTGATTGTTAAATTAATATGTATTAACAGTATATAAGAAATTAGGAGAGCCTATTTAGAGATCACTTTTATTGTGAATTACTATCGTTAAAATAAATAGTAACTTTCTTATTAATTTGCTTTTTTTTTTTTTACAAGATATACCCCTAGGGTAACCGCCACCAAGGCAGGAGTTCTGTGATAGTGATCCTCGTAATATCCTTCCGGGAACTACGATCATTTCAGACTGTTGGAAAGCTTACAACGGGGAGTGGACTACCGTAATCTCTAAGGTTGAAACCCCCGCTCTTTGGTATTGGGTGTCGTATTTATAAGGGGTTGCATTGCACCCCTGCACCCCTCCCCTACGTGAGGTATTGAGAAAACTCCCCCCCCTGTTAGTTCCCCGTCGAGCTCGAGTCCCACCTTTACACTCCGCTGCACACTTTACATAAATAATATTATATATATATATTTATTATATATAATTATATATAATAAATATAATATATATCATATATAATAATATAGATAATATATATATGAGGAATCCTATGTCCCCTGCCCTAAAAAAAAAAAAGGCAATATTTATTTATTTATTATTTTTTAGATCCTATCCGTGCTACAGCCAAACATTTTACAAGATTTCCAAAAAAAGAAACCTATTTCCTGTGTTCTATCTGGCAATTTTTGAGATTTTTTTTTTTTTTGTTCAAAGTTTCGTCAATAAAATTTTGCCAAGGATTATAAATAACAATTGTATTACCTTTCCTCCGGAGCCTATTGTAGTTATTGATGATATGATCGGTTATGTAATAGTTGTGGTTTGTAAACCAAATAGTTACCTTAGATAAAAATATTATATATATACCTATAATATATACGGCATAGATACCCCTAAATTCAGTTTGCTTTAGATAGCAAATATATATATATATGATAACTAATAATCGATGAAATTATATATATAATATATTCACTATTATATTATTGTATTATTTTAATGCGAAAACGTTATACCTAAAATATAATAGTAATTAAAGAGATTTTATTTTTTATTTTTTTTTATTTATTTTTTTTAATTTCAGTTGCCGTCATCCACCGCCCGCTAATTTGGTTTAATTAAAATATACTGTATGATGTAAACAAACCACTTACCAGCCAAGTGAAGCAAAAACAGGATTAAAAGCTGTATTGCGCGATTGAAAGCCTAATCTTGATAGTAACGAACGTAATTCCTTTATGTTCAAATTTTATAATAGGATTTCGGTCTGGATTAGTATAAAAAGTTAAACTGAGAGATTTCATTGAGTGAAGCCGTTTTTTCTGAGTCGATTTGTGCAATTCTTGCCTACTAACATTTAATGAACCATTTTGCCTCAGAGTTGCGTTCCAGCTTTTTCAAATCGTAGCACAATTTAGGGAAAAGTGCTCAGCCAAACTAAGGAATTTCCTAAAGTTCTGAAAAAGATGTCTTTCCTTACAACAAAACCAAAGCGGTGCTTACCGAATTTAAGGAAAATGCTTATGAAACAAATGGTAAAACAAACAAGCATGAAGGCGTAGTAGGTCGTGTTATTGATGAAGTTTTTTCATTCATGAAAATTAGGCTTTAAATCTAATTCTTCCAAATCGATACACTCCATCACAATAGATCAATTATTTGTCAAATATAAACCATTTGTTATTATTTTTTTCTGTTTATTCAAAACCACGGCGTCACACAACAGCTTATCAAAAGTGATATGAAAACAAAACGTTCGATTATGCCCGAAATTGTGCTAAAAACTGGTTCTGGTTATACTCATATTCTTATCGAGCGTAAGGTCCACAAATGCTATAAAAGTCGGAATAAACGGCTTATTTTCTTCTATATTAAATGCTTCATATCTAAAGCCGCCTACTTAAGATAATACATGTATCAAATGAAATTTTATTATAAATGATTCTATCAAATTTGTCTTTTTCATATATTGAAATTGTAAAATATTGCACATATCTCAAAATATAAAGAAAAATATACAGTACCAACTAGCTGAAAGTTGAGAACTCAAAGATAAACTTTTGTCATTCATTTTTGTCCCCCGAATTTATCCTATTTCATGATTGACATCTGCTAAAATTTAATAAATTTTAGGTTGATAATTAAACTTATGAACTTTATATTATATAAAAGAATTTTCTAATTTTACCTTCAATGGAATAATTAATTAATGATATATAATTAATGGTTTAATGATATAGGGATGCCGGCAAGAGAGACTGAATTATATGATCGATATTGTATATTTTTAATTTCAATATTGTAGTTATCGAGATATTATTTTTTTATGAAAACATAATCCCGAAAGCTGCATATTAAATCGAAAGATAATATCCGCTCCAGCTATCGATAAAATCAACGAATTAATTTTATTCTCTTAACTTTCTTCAGAAATTATAGAGCGATGCCAACTCTTTTTTCATAAATAGGACATTTAAGCAAAAGTGTGTAATTTTTATCATAAGATGCTTTGGATGATGTGGATACAATTGTTGTTCTGAGAAAACTAACCGGCCTCAGGAGTAAAAGGAAGTAGAAGGTCAATTAATGATTATATAGGGTATATAGCTGCGTTTTCCATAGTCACATGTTTGAAAACATTAGTAATTCCAACTAGTGGAACTTTATAAAAATGGAATATAATATCCTATATGATACAGGACAATACTAGTTTATATATATATTAACTGAAGCGTATTTTTATGTTGCGATGGAATAAAATAAATTTTAATTAGAAATGGTGTATTTATATATAGCTCAAGATATTTACTCACACATCGTTCTGAAACACCTTGATATATATATAGATATATATATTATTAAAATAGTATAATATTAAATATAGTATAATATATATATATATATAGAGGGATATAAAATTCTCTAGATATATATATATGTAGTTACTCCCGTATTATATATATTATAGTAGTTTATATATTATATAATATATAAATCATACGGAATTATATACGTATTTATATATAAACCAGTGTTGGGATTTTTTTAACTGAATGGTTTTTAGTATAACAAATTCAATTTTCTTCTATCGCTCTTTTTGATTTTTTTAGATTTCCCTTAATTGAGTTCTTTATCATATTCTGACTCGACGCAAATATCATGTTCCTGTATACGACCCAAACATTTAAGTTTTAAATAAAATTAATAGGCTATTAAAGAATAAATTATTTTAAGTGTTTAAAAGTTAATTAATTATTGTATAATTCATTCTATATAAATCCAAATGGAAAATTAGGAAGGGTAATGTATTCAGTCGAGAATAAAAAAAAAAATATGTGTGTAAAACCCGTATAAGTATACTATATTTTACTTATGTTAAGCGTTATGTTTATAAATTGAAGTAAATAACGTTAATTCAAAATTCGATAAACATACCTGAAGCCTAGTCGCGCTGCAGCTGGTTAAGCCGATGGGTCCTAAGAGATGGCTTAAGGCGACCCATTCAGTTTCAATAAAGACTAAAGACCCAGCATGCTTGTGGCAAATTACATACACAACACCTAGAAGCGCATCAATTAAAATTCCAATAGTATATGCAAACGTAGTACGTACTACCAAAAGCAAAAATCTATAACTAAGGTAAATGCTTCACAACACTACATAGAAATTAATATAATCAAGCGTGTTTCATAGTCGTACAACTAGTGCCAGTTTACCTTAACTTTTAAAATAACAGAACTTAAATGATTAAACCTAATTGGACTTTGCAAAGATATAATGGTACCCTAGCCCTTATGGTGGCAAACATCCTAATATACCCCCAAACAAAATCCTCTCCTAACTATTTTGGCGTGTATCAAATCTGTCGGAGTTTAAGCTCTTGTTCAGTCTGGAAATTTAAGATATCAAATAAGTTAAAATTACTGTTATTCTCTACCACTATCTATAACACTGTTGAAAGAGTACAAAACATGATTATTATAAATATAAACCTATTTGAAGTTTCGCTATTTTTATTGGTATATTTTATTTGACAAGTAAGTGCCTCAACACAGATTTATTGAAAAACACTGCGTGCCTGACTCTAAAAAAAATAGTAATGAAGGAATAAAAAAAAAATTATTTTCGATCTCTTAGGAAAAAAGTTACATGCCGTCTCAAATTTGGCCATTATAACAATGAGAGCTTTATATCCAATTATAAAAAAACTGGAACAAGTGTATGGAGCAGGTGAAACTTTTAGGGCTATCCTAGTTCAGATTACAATAAGATTGTGAATATATACACACCCGGAGATACATAACAAATATGTCCAGTTGAAGTTCCCTGAACTAGTAGGGTCCTCAAATGGGACCTAACCTGGATGGATCGACGATGCCATAAACTTAGGACCTACCGTATATCCTCCAGATTTTGTCTCGGTGTTAGGACCCTACTAGTTCAATATGATGTTTTGTTAAGTATACTAGTATACTTAAAAAATCTTGTTGTAACCTGAATTGGGATGGTCCGAAACCGATCTGGAAGCCCAGTTCATTTTTAATTTGTATAAGAGAAAATATCCCTAATGGGAAAAAGGCACAATAAACTTTGGAGACCCCTGGAACTTTTTTTTCCTAAGGAGAGCGACTGATAAAATATTAAATTTTTTTTTGATTCTTGCAGTTACTTTTTTTTTTAGATCTCATGCTGTGATTGCTCACAAGAAACATGGTTCCAAAAGTGAAAACTGAATTTGCATCTGCAAAGCATTTAAGTTCAACTTGTTTCAAAATTACAGAATTATGTTATAATTTTAAGTGAGTCAGATTTATAGGATTGATCGTCATAAACATTTTCAATGTGTATTTTGCTCGTGAAAGTGTGCTGCCGTTTTACTGAAGGAAAGGATTAGGGATAGTAGTTGGGAGTCACGATATATGTGAGGTTTGGTGATGCATGTCACACAAATAATATTATCCATTTATTTTTGCATTACGCAAAAGATATAAACGTATTAGTCATATAGATCAAAGTAAAGCTGCAGGCCCGATGGTATTTATGGAAGAATTCTGAAAAGAGGTTAGTAGCAACATTGCAAAGGCACTGATTTGATCTTTGGTATAGTCGATCCCCTATAACATTTTGTGTGAACTTCTAAGCGGAATTTGAAGGTGGTCTTACTAATGATTGCTGAATGCTACATTACCAATATCATAGACCCATATGTTGTCCTATTTATAAGAAAGGTAAGGAAGATATATGGGAAATTATAGCCAGTTAGCTTAACATCTCTGTGTTGTAAAAGGTCTGGAAAAGTTACTGAAAGACATAGTACGTATAGACAAATCATTTAGTATTATTATCACAAGGGATGTATGACTCCCAGCACAGTTTTAGAAAGGGTGTTAGGTTCATAGTCAGACAAACCTGTTAGAATTTATGAATACCATTACTGACTGCATTGACAGAGAAGATCGATGTTGATCTAAAAATATGTATACTTCGTAGACTTGCAAAACTTTATAACGGAAATTCCCATCACATAGCTGGACATTGAAGGATAGTTGTATCTGCAACTGTAGGTATAGTGGTAGTAAAAATTCTGTACGTGATGTGTTGGAATAATCGCAGTTGGTCTCGAAACTAGAAAAATAGGTGAAGTGATCCAAAAATAAATGAGAATAGTTACAATGCTAAATATGTGAGAGTGTTTGTTCCCACAAAGGGTCGTCTGCGCTGGAGGGCGGCTACGTCTAGAAGGCCACTATTGTTCAACTCATATATATAAGATGATTTGAGACCAGACTAAAGTTAAATCAAAAGGTTCTAGAGTTTGCAGATGAACCAAAGGTGGTCACAATTAGTGAAATATGTGAAGTATGGGTAAAAGGATCCTCCAACAATGATCAAATTTGATAAAACCCCTTCGTTGGGGTGGCAAGATAAGTGGCAAATGAATTTATAGTAAAAAAATTGTAAGGTTCTTCACCTAGAAAGAACTCAAAATAAATGGATTTAACTACCGATTATGAATGGGATTGGCGTGAGTCTGGTGGAGCAAGAAAAAATTTATGAGTATGAAATTAATAAGCGAGTTAATGTTAAGAAAGTAGCTTAATTCAGTGTTGCGAAGGTATGAGAATAAAACGTATAAGATGCTGAGCATAATAAATCTCACGAATATGTTGTTTTAAACGAAGAGCAGAGGAAGTTATAAGGTTAAAAACTGTAGATAAAGCTATGTACGTGAATCAAAGATTTAAAATAGAGTATTGTGCGCCACAAGTTAAGTAAATGTGTGAGGGCCCTTTAATGTTAAAAGAAAGAACACGTGTCAGAATGCTAGAGCGAGCCGTGAGGCAATGTCGCAAAAGTGGAGGTATGGATAATGCTGCTGGAGGTTTAGGTAAAAGCATGAGGAAGGCTGAAAGTTGAAGGAATGGAACGGTTTATCGTCTCAAAGGATCTAGTAAAGGCGATTTCCCAAGGAGAGAGGTGATCCCATGATATGGCACAAGGTCTACAACGAATCCATTTACATCTATTATAATAACGAATAGATGCCAACATAAATATTTTTCATGAAGTATGCCCAATAGCAGCTATTTGGACAGGTTGTGGTGACCAGGGCCATAACAAGAAAAATTAAGGAAATCGATGCCATACTGATATTAAAGATAAAATATGCAGTGTTCTTTAAAAGGTAATAGGGTTTTAAATTGTGTAAAAGAGATAGGTCCCTTCCCACAAGTGAGGTTAGATTCCCTGAAAATGTTTAGTTGTGTAGGGAAATTGATTGTTCAATATCATTAAAGAAAGGGTGGTAAATAACCCGTCTCCATGAGAATATGGGAAGTTGTGAAAGGTCTTGGTCCCTCAAATTGAGTGAGAGTATATTAAGGAGACGAAGCCAAATTGGCGGGTTTTTTAGGTGTGATAGTAAGTTATTTAATGTTAGTTTTGAATAAGCCAAACTTTTTAAGCATGTGGATGGTTTGGGTCCAAAGCCTGTTTATTCAAAAAATATTGAAGAGAAATATAAAAGATAAATTTTTTAATTAATTAACCAAATTGGTGTATTTTTAGTTACAGTAATTTTGACAATCCCTAGGCGTGCGTTTTTGGTGGTTAAGATCCCTAAGCGAGATTGAGCATTTTGTTAGTGGGTTGGACTGGGACATCCGACAGGCCCAAAAGTTGGAGGCTTCTAATAGCTAAGTTCTCTATTGAAGATGGCAGTCTTAAAATTAAAGTCACGATGGGAAGAAAGAAACCTGAATTCCGATGTATATATATGAGGAAAAAAGAGGTCTTTAGCATTGAAACCCTGTGAGACACCAACTCATGATGTATTTCCCGCTGAGTAAACCTTAATTTTGCCATTTAGTAGTACACGCTGCCTTCTATTGTATATTTCACAACCACTTTAGTCCAACCATGTACCACCTCATGAAGAACATACAAATATGCTAGATAATACCTGGAAGATAAAATTTTATAGATATATATAATAGTATATAGTATATATAGTATATATAGTAAAGTAGTTAGTAGATATAAATATATATAATATATATAGTATGTATATATATATATGGATATATTAATATTTAACAAACTATAGTTATATAGTATATATATTAAGTAGGATAAAAGCCTACATATAAAGTATTACGTAACCGATAAATAACAATATATTAGTAATATATATATAAAGTTGAAATTTTAAGAAAATTTAAGTCTGAAAATTTTTATGTTAAGTGAGCGCTGAATAAAAAATTTTATGTAACAGATAAGTAAATCATCTTTCATGACTACGTGTCCCAAAATAATATAAATATGTGGGCATGCCATAAGAAGATTGTTTAAAAATGCCATATGAAGTTTTTATTTGGAGATGATGAATGTGTTGGCATTTCAAGCAATAGGAGATAAATAACTACATTCCTCGACATTTTAAGAAGCAAGCCCTGTAAAAATGTGAAGAATAATTAAGGGACAATCGACACCAAAAAAAAGGTATTAGAGCAAGCATCAGATGTATACATGTTTGGATTTTTGTGAATATAGAAATTGAGATTAAACTAAGTATTCTAAAGTTTTTTCGATATAACCTGTAATTAATTTTACTCTCCACCTTGTTTTGTTCTCAGTATTTAACAGCTGCGTCTCTCTCTCTCTCTCTCTCTCTCTCTCTTCTTCTCTCCTCCCGTACTGCTTTATCTCATAAATGTACTTCAATAACCATTTAAATAGGTATTCCTTTATTATTTGTGTTACGGTGCTAAACGCATGATATACTTCAAATGTTTAAATAACTGGCCCAAACGGTTCCTCTGACGTGTCCCCAGATTGTCTGTTTCCCCAGTCTGGGCCTGTAAAAATCGAATTATATTCGACACTAATGCATAAGAGACTTGCATAAGACTAATGCACATTCACGAAGGATGATGTTGATTCCAGTGAAATCAGAAATGGGGTAACGAGTCTCCATTTGAGAATGGGCCGAACCCTAAAACGATTTTAGCTTTAAATGACATTTTAAAGGCATGTAAGCTAAACTTCTCTCTAACACGACCGACTCATGTTGGTACAAATATTTGAAAGTACACCAGAGAACTGCAAGTAATACTTCTATTAGTCATACACAAAGCGTCTCAATGTTGACAAAATATGGAAACTCCGCACAATTATTTCTTACCACGGGCGTGCTCCACCAATCAGTATACTAATCATCATTACCTAACCTGACTAAATACATCAATCTAACATTTTCTAACGTTAAACTCCTATGCTCGTATACATTTTCTTAACCACTATCATCTCTCTCTTCTCTCTCCTTTCTCTCCTCTCTCCTCTACTCTCTCTCTCTCTCTCTCTCTCTCTCTCTCTCTCTCTCCTCTCTCTCTCTCTCTCTCTTATCATTTTTTAAATTCCATCATATTTTTATATTTTTTAATATTAACATGACGTTTTCTTTTGTATTTTCATTCACGTTTATCTCTAGTCTTTACATTTAATGTTTTTTTATTATTTTAAATATATTTTTAAATTTATAGTTTTCATTTTTATTTTAAAACTTTTTTTTAAAAAATATTATTTATTTTTCTAAAAGGTTTATAGAAACATTTTGCTTGTACAAAATTTTAAGAAATTTTTTTATTAAAAACATGTACTTTAAGGACCTTAAAGCAGTAAAGCATAGACATGGACATCTAACGCTCCCTCTATACCCCGTGCCAATCCGTGTCCTGCTCTCCTGACTTACTACTTTGCATCATATTTTTGCCATGTATTAGGTATAAACATAACAAAAGAAGTTCTTTTGTATGAGCATAACATATAATTTATTAA
>JABUQX010139119.1:15000-17500 GCA_015478945.1 Trachelipus rathkii | reverse complement strand
TTATGTAAACATCAGTTTTAGAGAGATATCTGACAATACTGCTGTGAAAGAGATGATGAGAAGACTGGAAGGCTCCTTTCAATTGGGAGATAAAGCTACTCTTAGCAAATTCAAAGTAGTAGCAACTGTGTTCATGATAGCTAAAGGAAAATGTAGTGATAACGGCAAAGGTGTATTTGAGCCACAAAATGTTAGTTTCAAGCATCCTTACATTTATTTGTAAGGTTCATCTCGAACTGTCGTGTTGTTTAGGAAAATAGCACTTGAGTGTGTAGAGACCAGAGGTATTTACTCATGTACAATTAAGAAAACTCCAAAGGTATTAGATAGAAAGTGTGGTATGGAATATACAGATTCTTTCATAGTCACCGACTTTGAAAAATTCGAGAATTTCGAAAAATGTCGTATAGTCGTTTTTGACCCTGAAAGTAGTATGGTAAAAATACTTTATAATCTATCCAATGAGAATAGAGATGATCCATTATACATTATAAGCCACGACGGAAAAAAAACATTACTACGATGTAACTGAAAATAAGTTAAAGTTATGTTTTGAAAACACCAAGAAAAAGAAAGCATTTATGAAAGGTATATTTTGTACTTATTGTTACACCTTCAATAGTAATAATATCGCACATAAACTAGATTGTGAACTTACGCCTGAAGACAGTGTTTAGTCAATAAATGTAGAGGTTCACTCAAAAATGATGGTATATTCCATGAATGTCGTGAATGTAATCGTGAATTTTATAATGCTGAATGTTATAAAAATCATCAAGATAGTAACACGTGCAACAAAATTAAGATTTGCAAACTCTGTCTTACACCTGAAAAGGCTAATCGCTATGGTAGTTTTAAGAACGAATTGTACAAAAGACTATTGTAAGACATGTAAAGAATAATATGAACCTAAAGAAGATGAATACCATATATGCTACATGAAAAAAAAATAAGAAGGAAAAAAAGAAAGATACTAACCCCGAAGCTTATACGTGTTACTATGATATCGAGAAAAACAAATAAAATAAAGGTTCTAGCACTAAAGGAAGAAGAATAATAGAATTGACTTCTTATTTACCGGTATGTTAGATGATTTGCGATATGTGTACATACAAGGAGGGCAAGAATGTATGTTCATATTGTTGCACTTGTACAAATACATTTAAATTAGAAGGGATAAAAGCACCTGTAAATCAATTTGTAGACTTTCTAATGTGTTTTTCAGCGAAGAATCATGATTCAAAAGTAATTGTAGTTGCGCATAATGGAGGGAAATTTGATCATCATTTCGTATATGCATCTCTTCTTACCAATCCTAGTTCAGACTCGATCAGCAATAACTCTATAAAAAGGAGTAATAAAATCATTTCAATTGGCTCTAATGGAAATATAGTATTTAGAGACACATTGCTGTTCACCTCTTGCGCTCTGAAAAGTATACCTATTTGCATGGGCATTAGTGATAAAAGATACTTCAAAAGATTCTTCCCATATACATTTTTAAATAATGAATCTTTGGAGTATAAAGTATCTATTCCTGAAAAGAAATTCTTCGAAATGGAAAAAAGGTCAGCAAATGGAAAACAAGATTTTGAGGAGTACTGTAATATTTTTAATGATAAAAAACACGATATTTTTGAAGAATGCCAAATGTACTGTGTTCAGGATGTTAATATACTTAGAAAATGTTTTGAAAAGGTCAAGGCTAGTTTCGCTGAAGAATTTGGTATAGATTGTTTTGACAGCTGTAAAACGATTGCATCTTTATGCTTTACAATCTATAAAAACGTATTCATGCCTGAGGGAAAAATTTCTATTCTAGGTAGAGGAGAATACAAACTTCACTATGAAGCTGATTCGCTGGATTATGTATCAGGAAAAATTGCACAATGTAAATATAAGACATGTCTGAAACGGTGGTAAGAAAGGTTTCAAAATTTAAAAGAATGGGTGTATCCTGATGGATTTGGGAATTTGAAGGTGGGGCTATTGAAACTGCATTCTTGTTCATGGATGTACATGGCATGAACATAAAGACTGTAGTAAGGGCAAGGAAACGCTACATGGCGTATCGGCTGTTGATCGCTACAATCTAACCATAAAACAAGATATATATATATATAAAGAAGCTGGTTTTAATGCCATACGTGTGTGGGAATGTACTTGGAACATGATGAAGACCCAAAACATTCAAAATCCTGATTGCCCCAACTATTTCTGAAACACGCACGACTTGCCCTTCACCACTATTTCTTTTAATACATAATTCATTCTAGTTCGGAGGTCGCACAGAGCCATTCGTTCATTACTATCCACCGACATAAGGTAAGATTATGTAACTAGAATATAAATCTTATTTACCCTTATATACAGAAACAAATGAAGTATCCTTGCGATCCACCTGACAAACAAATTGGCGATAAAGTGCCGGACCCTGAGTCATTTAAGATCGGTCTCAATGACATGTACTTTGGTGTTGCCTACATAAAGATCATACCAC
>JABUQX010139119.1:0-7500 GCA_015478945.1 Trachelipus rathkii | reverse complement strand
ATATATATTTTATGGTCATGGGTGGGTTTCCATATATGGAGAGCATTCAGAGTATTTATAGGGAGGATACAAACTTTGAAAGATATGGGATTGCACAAACCCCATTTTAAGTTTTTTTTTTGTTTCTCAACCCCCAGAGACTAAAAAAAAATTGGCTTATTTTGTTTGTTTTTTTCATACAGATGCACTGATTTTGAAAGGAAACCACTTTGACGTTACAAGTAATTATGAGTACACTCTCAAAAGAAGCATTTTTTTTTCATTTCTTAGAGATTTTTTTTTATTATTATTTTTATAAAGTAACTAAAAATTAAACACCTTTTTTATTTTTTATTTTTTTTTAACTTTAAACTTTTTATTTTTAAACAATTTCAGTGAAATACATTAGAAAAAATGTTAAAGAAATAAATGTGTGTCATAAATATTAAAAAAAAAATGTTTTATTAATTTTAAATGTATTTTTTCCTCTGGGGTTTGTGAAACCGTAAATCCCGTTAAAGTTTCATAAAAGCAAACAACCAGTTCTAGAGTTAAAAATGTGAATCTCCCTCGACTACATATGCTCTAGAATTGTCATTCACTTCCCACGAGCAGAAAAAAAAATTGTCGCAATTTTTCTTTTTTAAAAACGAAAAAAAAGTGGGTTTTGAATTTCGACATTAAGCACAAATCTCAAAAAATCAAAAAACTACTTTGTGTATTTTGTAGGTAATAGATCCATCTATGTATATTTCAAGTTTGAAATTATTTCGAAAAAAATTGTAGAGGTTGGGTTAAAAATGTCAAAAACATAGGTTTTGAAAAAAGTAAATACTAAAAATATGACTACAGACACAGAAAAATAAGCGCAAACGACGTTTTAGAGATCTGAAAAAGCTGCGGTTTGCTTTTTTACCTATCAAAATTGCCTGAAAATTCAAGAATTTCATGTCATTTTTTACGGGGAGTGAAAATTGGGCTCAGCCCGAACCAAATATAGGACTCTACTCTTATAGGCCTATTACAGACTTTAGTTGACGTTTATTCTTCATTTTAATGCATTTTCAGTGTATCTAGAAAATATTTGAAAAGAGGAATGTATCTTTAATGTAAACAAATGCCATGTAGTTTATTAAATTAAATTAGCTTTTGCTAGTTTAAATACTATTACAATTTACACTTACAATTAAAATATATATCTACATAAAACTTTTAAAATATATAAGTTTAATCTTAATTGGCAATAGCTGAGTTCAACAGATTCTAAAAAAAATAGATATATTTTTTAAAATTAATTGATGTAAGCACCCTGTCAAATGTTGTTAAAATAAAAAATTGCCAAATTTACGATATTTTTTATAAGCAACATTATTCGTTAGTTTCATATATCATTTCTTTTTAAATTCGAAAAATCAGTAAGGTTATGATTTGTTTGGTTACGTAGACACAGATTTACTGTGTATAATTAACAAAACTTATCATAACCAAACTAAATGGGTCCAAAAATAAATTTAAACCACCAAAAAAAATATTTTTTGATATTGATTAAATTTATATGTGAGAGGGGTTTAGCACCACTGTTTTAGTACTTTTACATATAAAAGATATATAAAAAAATCGATTATCGGAAAAAAATATCTATATTTCATCAAAATCTGTTGAACCCAACTGACTATTACCACCTAATTTTATTAGTTAAGTGTATTACAGGCGGTAAGAAGATTAAGGCAGAAGTTTAAGGCCTCATACGCACTGGGAGACTTTGGTCACTGCTAACATGTCGCTGGGAGAATGTTTTGAGTGAAACTCTGCGACTAACACGGTAACCAGAATAAATAGTGAAAAAATGGCGCGGTAGCACACACACACACATATATATATATATATATATATATATATATATATATATATATATATATATATATATATATATATATATATATATATATATATATATATATAACATATATATATATATACAGAACATAATGGTGAGGGGGCTGCAGCCCCCCCCGAAATTTTCGGCAGTGAAATTTTTTCAGCAGAAAACAAACTACAAACATATATATATATATATATATATATATATATATATATATATATATATATATATATATATATATATATATATATATATATATATATATATATATATATATATATATATAATATGTATATATATATATATATATATATATATATATATATATATATATATATATATATATATATATATATATATATATATATATATATATATATATATATATATATATATATATATATAACTATATATATATATATATATATATCTTTATATATATATATATATATATATATATATATATATATATATATATATATATATATATATATATATATATATATATATATATATATATATATATATGTATATATAATATATATATATATATATATATATATATATATATATATATATATATATATATATAGATAATATTGAAGCTCTTATTTAGAAAAAAACGAAAGCATAGAAAAAAAACTGGACACTCAAAATTAGAAAAATGTGAAGGAAAATAGAGAAAAACTTGTACCAATAGTTGAAACTATACGTTTATGTGGCCAGCAAGGTCTTGCATTAAGAGGCTCAAGTGACTCTGGGCGTATTGAATTATCAACTCCAGCTGAAAATGACTGAAGCCTTCTTAGGTTTCGAGCAAATGGAGGTGACCAGGTTTTGAAGAACCACTTACTTCTATCGTCTAAAAATTCAATGTATACCAGTCCGATGATATAGAATGAAATCATACAGTCATTTAGTCAGCTTATACAAAGGAAAATAGTGGAAGAAGTTAATAAAAATAAATTTTTTTCAACATTATCTGATGAAACAACGGATATTTCCCATATAGAACAGTTTCCTTTGTGTAAGGTACGCGATGGTGGTGATGGAGGTGATACTCCTTTTACTTTAAAGAGGATTTTTATCATTTGTTCGGTTTATGATAATATTTCAGGAAAAGCATTGGCAAATGTAATTTTAGAGACTCGGCTATCCTGGTTTAAAACTCAAAAATTTAAGAGGCCCAAGGATATGATCGGGCCTCTTAAATGAGAGGCGAATTCCGAGGAGTGCAATCTGTTATTCGGAATGAGTATCCTAAATCTCTATACACACATTGTGTAGCACATTGTTTAAATCTATGTCTCTCAGACTCTTCTAAAATTCAGGCAATTCGAAACGTCTTAGGATTCATCTCTGAAATATGCACTTTTTTTCGATCGAGTCCGAAGTGCACAAAACTTCTGGAAGATAAAATAAAAGAGTTTTCTAGTAACCAAAATAACAAGAGGATCAAAAAGATGTGCGAGACCAGATGGAGTGAACAGCATTAAGCGGGTTTTCCTTTTAAAGAGACTCTTGAGCCAATACTTGCGTCATTGGAAGAAATAAAAGAATGGCCTGGTGAATTATCACAGAAAGCTACTTCGTTGTTAAATTCAATCAGTAATTTGAATTTTATAAAAACATTATTCGTTTTTAGTAAATTTCTTGGAATAACACCTTGTCAAAAACAGTTACAGAGTGTCCATTTGGACATTGTCAGTGCAATAAACTTAGTGAAAGACATTATTCAACTTCTCGAAAAATAGACAAAATGCAGACACAGAGTTTAAAACCATATTCACACAAGCTAAAAATGTATGCGACAGCTTAGGTATTGAAATAACAATTCCAAGAACTACGAAGTTCCAGAAACATCGTTGTAATGTGCCTACGCCAGATCGAATCATATTACCGCATCTCAGTTTTATTCCGTTTATTGATGATCTGATTTTTCGTTGACTGATCGATTTCTCTCGCATGAAACCACTATCATTTCACTTCAGTATATTTTACCAGAAAGTGCAATGTACCTTATAAACATATTGAAAAAGCATCCTCTTTTATAAAGACGACCTTCCAGACCCTCACAAAGGATACACTAAAATTAGGAGAGTGGTGTCTCTGGCAGCATCAAATGGCTGCTAGAAAATGAAAAACTAAAAACTGCAATCGGTGCTTTGGCTAAGTGTGACAAGAGGAGGTTTCTAACATTGCTACTCTCCTGAATATCTTAGCAGTATTGCCTGTATCCACCGCAACAGTAGAAAGAACCTTTTCGACATTAAGGCGTCGGAAAACGTATTTACGGAATAGTGTTGGAGAGGATCGCATTACAGGTCTTGTTTTACTGTCAGTTCATCGAGATCTCTGCACAGAAGTCAGAAATGAAAATATTTTGAATCACCTCAGTCAAAAACAAGGAAACTGAAATTGACCTTATAAAACTATTGTAATTTCTTATGAAAAATATATATATATATATATATATATATATATATATATATATATATATATATATATATATATATATATATATATATATAATATATATATATATATATATATATATATATAATAATATATATATAATAATAATAATAATAATAATAATAATAATAATAATAATTATAAGATTGTTTCTATTTTATATATATATATATATATATATATATATATAATATATATATATAATATAGTATATATATATATATATATATATATATATATATATATATATATATATCTTTCATATATACATAACCAACTTAATATATATATATATATATGTATATATATATATATATATATATATATATATATATATATATATATATATATATATATATATTTTATATTTATTTATAAAAATAATATATATAATAATATATATGTTATATATAATTTAACTTCATTTGAAATGTAACCACTTGCGAAAGTCGCAGCCCCCCCCGAAAAAAATTCCTGGCTACGGGCCTGTATATATATATATATATAATGGTGAGATTCAGCTTATCTATATAATTGGACCTTTACTGTATAAATAAATTACATAAAATTAAATAAAATGAGTGATGTTTTCTTTGTGGTCTCCCCCGTAATCGCCCGTATTCTAAACGCTCCTATTAGATTGCATGTACGGCTGGATAAATTAGTTCTGAACAGTTTTCTTTTCAAATAATTTAACCATGTGAAATTAGGCTGGCAACCTTAATGCAAACTACAGTCACAATGCTATAGTGTTGCATTGACAAAGTAACGTGCTAGGAAAGCTTTATTCTTTACTGCAATGGCAACACAATAGTTTGTATCATTGGTGTATACAGGGGAGGCAGGTGGGGCTCTTGCCCCCTAAATCTTGGCGAAATTAAAAAATCAACCTTATTTGTTTGCCAGATTAGGTTTTTAAGGGTTTATTAGTAGAAAAACTGAAAAAGAAACATCAATCGATAGTTAATGAAGTAGTTATTACTAACTTACATTTTTTTCTTAAGAGTTTTAATGTGTTTTCGTTTTCAACTTGGCTTGAAGTCAATTAGCTGTGTGCTTTTATACAGGTAGCTTCTTCTGATAGCATTCTCCGCTAGAACTCTCAGTATGTCGACAACATTTCGCGGCTGCCAAAGCTGCTAAATCAACCGCAGAAGGCATACAAGTTGATATTCAGCTGCAGACATTACGTCAAAAGGCAATTGCAGAAATTAAATGAAATGTTACATCAATTTCGAAGACCATAAATTTCTGCGGAACCCATGACTTACCTTTAAGTGGTATAGGCCTGTATGAGGGAATTTTTGAAGACCTGATTAAACTTCGAATAGAAGGTAGTGATGTGGAATTGAAAGAACATATTCAAGAACAGAATAATGCCGTCTGGACGTCTCCGATGATTCAAAATGAAAATCAATTTCTGTATAATTATCATATTAACACATGATTGTAGCAGAAGCAAAAAATATTTGGTTTCTATTCCATATTGGCCGATGAAACAGGATTTGTCCGGCAATCTATAAGATTAATGTTTTTTGATCTTGAAAAAGTGATTGTTCGAGAAGAATTTCTGGGGTTTGAAGTTCCTAAAGGGATGGATGGTAAAACCATTGCCAAAAAGATTGATTTTTTTAAATAGAAAAAGAATGTTTGGATCCGTGTTTATTCTTTGGTCAGGTGTACGACGGTTGCGCAGCAATGGCGGGGAAGGAACATGGACTTCAAAAGAAACTGCGGGAAAATATATAAAAAGATTATATTTTCATTGTGTAGGCCATCGGCTTAATTTGGTCATTAATAACCTAAACATTATTCCGGAAATTCGTAACACCATTGCCACAATAAAAGACAAACTTTTTCAGAGACTCCACCCTAAGAAGAAAATACATTCCCAACATGCCTAAACTTTGTGAAACCCGTTGGACTCAAAAATATCATAGTATTGCTAATGTCCTTACAAATATGATAAAAATCGTTGAAGGGTTAGAAATTGTCAAAGGAAGGCAATAATAATCAAACAAGAAAAACAGATTTTCTATTTTACTGTTAGGCAGCAAGACCCAATTTCATTATTACATTTTCCGTAATAGCCAAATATTTTGCTTTACTTGAACCAGTTGCTCAAATTATTTAAACAAAAAATATTGTCCTTATGCAGTGCTCTGATCATGTCCAAAGAATTTTAAAAGTCGTCAAAGACCATTGCAAAATTGCCGATCAAATAATTACTGATCTGCTCTTATCCTCCAATGCTATTACTGCTGAGTCCTTAGTAGAACTTGCACCACCTAGAAAACAGCGTGCCAGCCTTTCATCTTTTTCATTTGCATCCTTATCCTTTTCTTTTGTTGGGTGCTCCCCTAGGCAGTTTGTTTGAGAAAGTAAAATGCAGAGTTTTATGGTCTAGATATCAACAAAATTCATACCGAAACTGACATGGTATAACTTATGGGATAAAAAAAATGGATAAACAAAAGTTAAAGGCTTGGAACTTACTGAAGTCATTAAAGAGACCGAAACCTTTTTTCCTCAAATCAAAAACCTGTTTTGTGCTATCGTGTTCAACAAATACCATTGAAAGGTCTTTCAGCACTCTACAAAGAGTGAAGACTTGTATTAAGAAACCCAATGAGCGAAGACAGGTTTAATGGACTATGTAGGATAAATATTCATAGAATATTTAGTAAGTGAAAAAATGAACGAATTGGAAACAAATATAACTGAGAAATTCGCTGAAAACCCAAGACGTCTAATGCTAGTTTAGATTTAATATTAGTTACCACTCAGGACACAGTACTCGCCAATTCCTATAAATTTAACTTTAGGTTTCTCAAATATTTTTTTTTTACTCACCTCGTCAAACATAAAAAAATTTAATTACAACTGTTGTAGACTTGTTATTTTATTAATTTTTTGACCGAAATAAATTTTTTATTCTATGATATTTTTTAAAAGCTTTTGAAAAGGAAAAATCTGGAGTTTAACCAACCCAAACCATCTGTTGATCAGTGCGAGCAAGAACATAAACCACTCAACCTTTGCTAGCCCTTAAGTCAAATCCTGCGTACACACACACACACACACACACACACACACACACACACATCTATCTATCTATCTATCTATCTATCTATCTATCTATCTATCTATCTATCTATCTCTAT
>JABUQX010139117.1:0-10000 GCA_015478945.1 Trachelipus rathkii | reverse complement strand
AAGAACAAATAAAATGACTTACCAAAAAGAAACAAAATAATTGATACATTATTTATTAAAAGAAAACAAACGCAAGCAAACAAAAAAAATAAATAAAAAAAAAAAAAAGAGATTTATACTTACTTTATCATAACTACTGGAAAAATAAAACATCAAAATGCTTAGACTATCATCTAAAATTTGCACAACTAAAATGGAAAATCCTCAATATAAAATAAGGATTATGACACTCACAGTGACTCCCTCCTTGTTTAGCATATATGTTAACGGTGGACTAGCGTTGTGTAAAGACAACGAATTCAATTGCAGAGAAGAAAATTCCTATTAATGTTCCCCTCTACGATAAAGGGCAAAGTTCTCAAGGTGAGAACATAAAAAGAAAAGACAACGAACGAACAAAAAACAAATTTCAGAACATAAAGATTTGGAGAAAAATGTTTCTTTTTATTAAGGCTTTGCTTAATTCTGTATCCCAAAATTATTTAAGACAATGAATTCTCAAAGGAAATTAATGTTGTTCGAGCATACACATACATAATATATACGGTATATATATATATATATATATATATATATATATATATATATATATATATATATATATATATATATATATATATATATATATATATATATATATAAATATATATATATATATATAAATATATATATATATATTTAAATATATATATATGTTTATATATATATATATATATATATATATATATATATGTAATATATGTATATATGTATGTATATATGTATATATATGTATATATATATATATATATATATACATGTATATATATATATGTATATATATATATATGTATATATATATGTATATATAATAATATGTATATGTAATATGTAATATGTATATATATAATATGTATATATATATGTGTATGTAATATATGTAATATATATATATATATATATATGTAATATGTAATAATAATATAATATATATATATGTATATAATATGTATATATATAAATATATATGTATGTAATATAATAATAATAATAATAATATAATATAATATATATAATATATATATATAATATGTAATAAATATATATATATATATATGTAATAATATAAATAATAATATATTTTATGGTTAATAATAATAATAATAATAATAATATATATATATATAATATATGATGTATATATATATATATGTATATATATATATATATATATATATATATATATATATATATATATATATATATATATATAAATATATATATATATATATATATATATATATATATATATATATATATATATATATATATATATATATATATATATATATATATATATATATATATATATAAATATATATATATATATATATATATATATATATATATATATATATATATATATATATATATATATATATATATATATATATAATAATATATATATAAACACATATCCTCTTCTTAGTATTGAAATATTGATACATGATTGCATCCGACGTCTTCAAAAATTGAAGCTTTTGAGCTTGGAGGTAACAAATGGTTTCTTTACTCTCTCCGAGACTGTCTCTTTCACAACCTCTTTCTCACTCAAAGATTGTCTCTTTACAACATCCTTTCTCAAATAAATAAATGTCTCTTCCACTTAAATGTAGTAGACATGTGTTGAAATGACCTTAAAATAATTGAATTATAAGGTGTAATTGTTTAGGTTTTGGAGCTTCTTTAAATATTGAAGGTATTGCTTCTAATATTGCTGGTAATAGTTGCCATTAATAACTCACATATGATTTACTTCTAACCTATTCTTTGATTTGGAAACCTATTATTTTAAAAACTGTGCCAAATCTCTCTTACCAATCCTCTCAAACGCTCTTCAGATTCACCGCACAAAACCTATTGTATATATATATATATATTATATATATATATATATATATATATATATATATTATATTAATTTATATATATATATATATATATAATATATATATAATATATATATATATACTATATATATATATATATATATATAATATATACTATATTCAGTATATTGTTTTTTTGTTACGTAAGCAAATATTTATTGGTTAGTATATAGGAGTTGTTATATATATATATATAACTATAATATATATAGATAGTATATTAGTGTATATATATATTGATGTAGTATGAGTATATAAGTTAGTAATAATATTAGTTGATTTAACATCATATAAATATAGGGATTTATATGATTATATATGTATATAGATATGAAGTATTCTATATATATACATATTATATATAGATTATATATATATATAATAAATATTATACATATATATGAATAAATATAACCTTACTTAAGTAAATTAATATAAGATTATACTAAGATGTAATTTTATAAATATGAGATAAGATAAACTTATTATTATTATATATATATAGTATATATATATAGATGAATATTAAAATTAAGTTATATATAATTGTAGTATTTATAATTGTAGTTAAGACTATATGCTTTAAATAAGTATTGATTATTAATATATTTGTTATTCTGAATAAATAGTAATAGATATTGTACCGTATAGTCCTAGAATATAAAATATGATTGTATAAAGAATCTTAGTATAATTTGTAGAGAGTATAAAAATACCCTAAATTATAGGTTATTTGAATACCGTCTTGTAAGTTATATATATAATATAGGTTATGATATTATATATGTTATAATATTACTTGTATAGAATATCTGATGGTACTGGTATAGTAGTATGTAGGAATATACAAGGTGACATTTTTAATCAAGTTGTAATTCTGTTAATGAAAATCATTTGAAATGATTATTTTATTATCCAATATAAAATTAGTTTTGTATTATATGATTGATGGATTGATAATTTATTATTATTATATTATTATTATTATATTATTATTATTATTATTTTTGTTTATATTATTTATGGGATTATTATAATTTTAAATCGACCTCGTGTGACGCGTAAAGTCTCCAATGACAGACTTCAAAGAGGGAAGTTGCGAGAGTTTTGGGAAAGGTGTATAGAGATAGAATAGAATGTTGGTTAACTGCTATTATAAAGCATTTTATAGTCACAGTAGAAAATGCGTTAGACTAAAGAAGAGGAAAGTAGCTAATGTTTAAGTAGGGGTAGGTCTTTAACAGTGTAAGTTATGTCTTGATTGTTTTATTATCCTTTTAGATAATGTAGTTAAGATATGTACATAATTGATACATTTGACATTCATTATTTCCCTACAAGTTCTATTAATCAATCCTATTACGGTCATCATCTTTACCTTTTCCAAAAAAATACCCGTGTTCATTTTTCTGATTTAAAGATTAAACTGTTTTAGATTTGTTGGTCTTGAAGTTTGAAAAGGATTAAAAATTAATTTGCTGATAAAAATTAGTTCAACTCAAAGAAAATTAATATCAATCTGACTTGGATAACAAAAAGTGAATAATGGATAATCCTGTATATAAAAGTTAATATTTTAGGTAGATTAGGAGTTTGATTTGTACACTTTTTCGTAAGATTGAAGAAGTGGAGTTCGAACATAGGTAGCAGGTGGGTGTGAAAAAGTGTTATAAAGAATTATATTTGGAGTGAAGCACTAATTGGAACGAAAAGGAACTTAATGTAGGAAAGCAAAGAATAAATTCCCCGTCAATTGTAATATATATTTTCCAGCGGTTCTCTTTGGTTTGGATGAGAAGCGTCGTCATTGAATCTAAGTGGGAAACAAAGAGTTGGGTTTGGAAGTTGAAAGCTGATGAAAAATTATTATTGTTAAAGAGATGAGATAGGAATTAGGAATGTAGGAATTATGAGAGATAAGAGGTATGTGAAGCTGATGAGAGATGTCTATGAAAAACACAAATCAGGAGTACTGAAACGAGAGATTGACTAAGGAATTTTTATGCCCTAATTGATAAGCAATAGGGTAAAGAGATCATGCACAAATAAAGGTAACGACGGGTAAGGTGATTAATAGCAGAAAGCTATAGTATGGATAAAGGTAAGTAGATTGACGCATGATAGGGTCCTTTGAAATTTAAGTAGACATGGCAATTCCGTTTAAGCCTTCAATTAATGTGCAACCTCTGAACAATAAAGGTATTTATTGAACAGTTTCAGAAGATAATAATTACCTGAAAGTTCCGGATTTACACTTTAGCACCACCCACTCGTTTGTATGATGTAATATATATATATAAATATAATATATATCATAATATATATTTATACTATATATATATATATATATATTATATATATATATATATTATATATATATCGATATATTATTATATTATATATATATATATATATATTATATATTATAATATATATAGATATAATATATATAATATACTTAATATATATATGTGTATTATTATTATTATATGGTATATAATATTAATATATATAATATAATTATAGAATATAATATATGATTGGTTGGTAAGCTTACTGAATGGAAATCAATAATTATATTATTAGTAATTAGGATAATACCTCATAATATATATAATTATTAGTATGATAATATATTATATAAGTCATGTAGTAGTGAGTATATTATGTAAATTAATTTAATATATAATATAATATAAATATAGTATAAAATGTAATATAATATATAATATATGTGTGTATATAATATTATTAATAACATTTATATAATACTGAGTGATAAAATATTACCTAATATATATATTGTTAGTCATATAGTATATAATTGAGTATTTCATTATCTCCTATCATTTATGGTCCCTAGTAATCTCTCAATTGTATTATATGGTTATATATATTTGAGTTTAATTGAATAGAGAATATAAAAATAGATATATATGTCATTTTAAGGGACAGTGGATACTAAATGGTAAGTAGGTATTTATATGATAATATATATATATATACTGTATAGTGTAGTATATATATATATTATATATTATATGAGTAAGAATTATGAATATATTATATAGTAATATGAATGATAGTGTAGGCTGTTATCGCAGAATACAATCCGCATCCTGACACTATATTATTAGAATAGATCCCGCATTTCTCTCGTGTCTGGTGGAATCCGCGCAATCCGCTGCATCATGTCCGACTCGACTTTGGCGCCTGCGGCTGGTTGACGAGAGGCAGGATTGCTCATTGTGTCGATGAATGGTTTGAGTGAAGTGAAGGATTAATAGATATAAATAAAGAATACTTAAAATTAATCGTGAAAATTTAAAATGAAAGGGTTGACAGGCAATTCAGACTAACGGCTTGATATTGCCAGTATGGTCTATGTTATCAAAAGAAGCTCCAACTCGGGCTGAATGGATGGCACTTCATTAATGGAATAAAATGGTATTGCTCAAAAAACCTCTTGCTTTGTACGGCAGTTTGTATTCCAATTAGAAAGATTAGAGTACTTACTAATGTGGAAATGACATTCATATCACACTTGCAGTTACGCTATTTTGAAACCATTTGAAGGAATACCCAAAAATCAGTGCCTCTACAGCTTATCCCGATGTAATACCATTAATTCCCAACGCTAAGAAGCCAATTTTTGAATGTATTAAAAACCAATGATGACGTTTTAAAAGAATGAAAGATGTAATAAAACTAAAGCTAGAAAAACGCCTTGGTTCTGTGGAAATTAATGACCTTCATACTATTGCAACTTATTTAGATCCCCATTATAAAGGCCAAGTTTTTTTTGTAACAATATTAGAACAAGTTAAATCGTCACTTTGTGTTGAAGTTGAAAAAGTTTATTAATTCGCCACTCATTTAAAGAAAAGAACGAAACTAGAGAACAATTCACCTCCTACAAATTAAATCAATAACGATTCACTGGAAGAATTTCTACAGTCCAGTAGTGATGAAAAACACACGCATTACCAAAAGATATAGTGGAAATGATGAAAACCTATCACCAAGAAAAACGACTAGATACAAATGATGATCCTATCAGTTGGTCGAAAGTTAAGCCAAAACAGACTCTCAGCAAAAAGCAGAAAATTGTTGTTGTCTCAAGCACAACCCTCCTATATTTGAAATTCAATAATAGCGCAAAAATAATATAATCCATTGTAAAATCTCTTTCATTAAGGGGCGGAGGTTGGAGAGAAAGAGGTTGGTGCGTGGATTTAAGTTGGATCCCTGTCCCGCACCCTGGTAACAACAATTAATCTTATTCAGATTGTGGCCAAAAACTCCGAAATATATATATATATATATATATAATATATATTATTATATATATATATATATTATATATATTATATTGATATATATATATATATCAACATCCGCATCCGCATTTCACACTTCAAGGATGTTTAAATCAAACATCCGCATCCGCATCCGCATCCTCATCCGCGGATGCGAAAAAATTGACATCTGCTGCATCACTAAATATATATTATATATATATATATATATATAATAATTATATATATATATAATATATATATATATATATTATATATATATATAATATTAATATATAATATTATGATATATATATATAGCTCAAGTTTGTTTGAAGTCACAAATTCTTATATCACAAAATCCCCCATTTTACCCTAACATATTTTAGGAAAAATTTTACTTTTACCCTCCGAGTTTTTTGTTGAGGTGTGGAGCTCAAAAAATATATAAAGAGTGTTTAATTGTCCTTTTTTATTTTCTTTATTCTCTTCATTGTCGTTTCTTTTGTCTCTTTGTTGTGTATCATTAAACTTATTTAATCATTAACATAATTTTATCGCTTATTATTTTTATATTTAGGATGTTATTTTTTATGAAAGGTTTTCAAGGCGTTTTGTGTGAATTTGTGGGAAGATTTTGATCTAAAGTGTTTTTTATAATATTAATCATTTATTGCAACACAAATACAAATATATACATATATATATATATATATATATATATATATATATATACACAAAAATATATATAATATATATATAGAATTATATATTATATATATATATATATATATAATATATATATATATATATATATATGAAGTTGCACTTTCAACGACAAAATCACGAAAGCCATATCTTGAAAACTACTATACCTACAGTTAAAAATAATACATTGTTGGAATCCTGGTAAAAAATTTAGTTTGGAAAATGTAAAAAAAATAGAGACCACGTTTATTTTTTTTATTCTTTAAAAGTCCTATAAGCTATAAAAAAAAAGTACATTTTTGGAATCCTTCTAAAATTTTAGTAGGAAGAAGGTTGATATTTCTCTTAACACTTTTAATATTTTTTTATAATAACAATTATTAAAAAAAAATATGCAAGTATTACACGGCAAAGTAGGGGGCTCGAGCGACGGGGAACAGAGGGGGGACGTTTTCCATACCCGTAGAGGGGAGGGGCGGGGAACCCCCGCGACACCCAAATACCAAAGAGCGTGGGTTCCGGGACCCCTCCCCGGAGGGGGGAAATAGTCCTACCCGTCGTCCCCCCGATAAAGGGCCGAGAGACCCCGACTCCTGCCATCTTTCGGTTACCCTTGGGTATTTCGTGACCTTTAGTTAAAAACAAATTAATATAAAGTTAAAACTGACGGAGTACATAAAAACGAAACTTGTTCTCTTATAATTGTTTTGATCATGGTCCCGTCACCACTTAAGTTGTATTTTTAGGATCATATACTTCGAAATATATGGAAAAAAAAAAAATCCAAAAACTGGATCAGGAGTCGCTTTAAAACATATACTAAGTCTCTTGCTACTTATGAGGCCGATATCCTAATATTAACTCGAAAACGGTAAGATAGATACTTATATATATATATATATATGTACCTATTGTGTAATATAGTTTTGTAATATTCTTCCAAAACCCATTTACCTAGCAACTGATATATATTTATAATATTAATATATTAAGTAATATATAGTATAATATTAAAATTCTACTTTTTGACTTCATCAGCTTTATTACATTCGAAATCAATATTTTGAACTTACATTATAAAAGTGGTTAACATATTTTTCACTCAATTATATAGATATTTAATTTTACCCTTATTTTTTTATGAGTATATTTACATTTGAATTACAAAAAATTTGTGACGGTATTACAAAAACAAATGACCTTATATATGATATAGTATATATATAATATATTATATATATATATATATATATATAGAAATTAATATATATTATAATATATATATATATATATATATATAATATTAATATATATATTATATATAATAATATTATAAATTATGTGAGTGAATGGAGAGGTAGATTACAGAACGGTATGAAGAGTGAGAATTGTTGAAAGTAGGTAAGAAAAATATCCAACATGATTCTACTTTGCTGAATACCAAAAAATCGATTTTACTATTGACTAGTGCTACTTAAATGAGCTGTTTTCTTTACCAATTTTTCATTAGGTATGATAGTATATAATATAAGATGAGAGTATAGTAATATATATAGTAATATGAGAGATATAATACATAGATATATAATATATAGATAGTGATAGGTTATATTTAATAGAGAGAGATAGTAGTATAGATATGATAAGAGAGATAAGAGAGTAATAGTAATAGATAGATGAAGAGATATATTAGAAGATATATATATAGTGAATAGATTCGAGTATATAGAGATATATATAGTAAGTGACGATATATAATATAGATAAGAGATATAGCATATAGATATAGATATATATAGATATATATATATATAATATGATATATAATATAGTATAGTAAATATATATATATATAGTATAATATAGATATATATAGATATATAGAATATAATAATATGATATAATAATATATATAAGATATGAAGATATATATATATATATATATATATAAGATAGTAGGATTAATATATATATATAGTTAGTATATATATATATAATGAAAGTAAGATGAATAGATAGATAGATAGTAAGAGAGGTAGATAGATAGGAAAAATTATAATATGTAAAGAATATATATTGAGTATATATATATATATAGATGAGAATAGTAGTAGAGTAATATGATAGATATATATATATAGATAGAGATGTATAGATAGATGAGATAGTATAGAGATATATAGAGTAAGATAAGATAGATGAATATAGTGATATATAGAAGTGTAGTAATGATAATAGTAGTAAGATGAGTATTAGAAGAGAGAGAATATAGATATGAGAGATATGAACGTAATTATAGATATATATTAGAAATGAAGGATTAAGACCGAAAAGAGGACAGAAGATAGAGAAGAAGCAAAGAGAGTAAGTAATAATGAAGGAGTACTAGTCATATATTCAACCGAGTACACACACGCGTTATGACCACCCTACTAGTACACAGAGTTGATCTAAATATTAAAATGTACGATAGAGAGTGATAAGAGGAGATATATGACTGCACATATACTGTATGAATATGTCTGTCGTCGAGAGTCAACACTCCTATTTACTGCGATAGTGCAATCTTTGCATAAATTAGAAAGCATACAGAATTTTGAGATATCATTATTAATAGTTAGCGTATATGAATGATGTGTGTAGGATAAAAGATTATATGATATATTTAAGTAGGAGAGAGGTATATAATTAGATGCTTACATTAAATATTCTCGTTTATGTAGTATAGTTATGACAGCAGTTGATGATGTTAAATAATGATATACAATTAATTAAATTATATAATATAATATACTATAGTTAGTATATATATATATATATATATATATATATATATAATAATAATATATAGGGTTAATTAATATAATATTTAATATATATTTATATTATATATATTATATATATATATAGTAATATATTATATATATATTAAGTATATATATTATATATATATATATAATAATTTTAATATTTTAGGAAATTAAAATTATTTTGGATTATAAGTTCATACAATAAATTAATGACATTAAGTATTGTATATAATAATATCATAATTTATATTTAATA
>JABUQX010139116.1:0-27500 GCA_015478945.1 Trachelipus rathkii | reverse complement strand
ACGAGTTCTCACTAATATGTATAAAGGGGGCGGTAAGGCTGGACTTTCTTTTCGACTTGTCATATTTTTCTACTATTCTGTTTCCGGTGAATGTCACGCACCTTACCCCCCAGTCTTGAGGAAAGAAGGTGGATGATGATGATGATATATATATATATATAGTATATATATATATATATATATATATATATATATATATATATATATATATATATATATATATATATATATATAAATATATATATATATATATATATATATATATATATATATATATATATATATATATATATATATATATATATATATATATATATATATATATTCCTGTGTTTTGGAATTTTTTGTAATTTTCGTTCTTAATTTGGTAGAAATTAAATTAATCCATACTGAGATTCTATTTCTTGCTCTTATTAGGGTAATGTTTAAAAAAAATTATATTGTTATTGGTAAAATTTCTTTAATTTTACAGGAGAATTTTTTAGAAGTAATATTTTTTTTTTCATAAGCTTTGTATTTCAAATTATATAAATTTTATTTTATAATCATATAACTTTATTTTGTTTTTGTTTGAACAGACCCTCATTATCGATTCTGGTGAAGGAGAAAAAGTTTCCAACGTGAAAAGGACTTTAAGAAACAGACCTCAAACATCAGTAGCACATGAGGAAAGGATTAACAATAATAATTGTCAAAACTTCTGTTGCAAATATTGTAATGTAAATTTTAAAACCAATGATGAGTTAAATAGTCATCTGGTCTTGCATAATGGAAAGTTTAAATGTATCCATTGTAATTATTTAGCCAATTGTAAATCAAAATTAAAACGTCATCTGTCAATTCACAGTAATATTAAATTATTTAAGTGTGCTGAGTGCAGCTATGAATTCACCCAGAAAGGCAACTTAAAAAGACATATGCTTAAGCATGAAGGTATAAAATTATTTAAATGTTCTGAGTGCAGCTATGGATGTAATAGTAGAGGAAATTTAAAATTACATATGCGCAAGCATCAAAAGGTAAAATTATTTAAATGTTCTGAGTGTAGCTATGGATGCAATCAAAAAGGAAGTTTAAAAATTCACATGCTTAATCATGAAAATATAAAATTATTTAAATGTTTTGAGTGCAGCTATGAATGCAATACGAAATCGAACTTGAAAAGTCACATGCTTATACATGGGAAAGTAAAATTATTTAAATGTTGTGAATGCAACTACGAATGCAATAATAAACAAAACTTAATAAGACACTTGCTTATTCATAGAGAAATAAAATTATTTAAATGTTCTGAGTGTAATTATGAATGCAACCAGAAACATCAATTAAAAGTCCACATGCTTAAACATGCAAATATAAAATTATTTAAATGTTCTGAGTGTAGCTATGGATGTAATGTTAGAAGAATTTTAAAACTACATATGCGTAGGCATGAAAAGGTAAAATTATTTAAATGTTCTGACTGTAGCTATGAATGCAATGAAAAAGGAAGTTTAAAAATCCACATGCTTAACCATGCAAATATTAAATTATTTAAATGTTCTGAATGCAAATATGAAAGCAATCGCAAAGGACACCTTAATGTACACATGCGTCAACATGGAAATGTGAAATTATTTAAATGTTCTGAGTGCAACTATGAATGCAATTACAAAGAGCAATTAAAAATCCACATGCTTAATCATGCAAACATAAAATTATTTAAATGTTCCGAATGCAGCTATGAATGTAATTGGAAAAAGAACTTAAAATTACACATGCTTAATCATGGAAATATAAAATTATTTAAATGTTGTGAGTGCAACTTTGAAAGCAATGCGAAACACGACTTGAAAAGGCACATGCTTATACATGGGAAAGGAAAATTTTTTAAATGTTCTGAATGCAACTATGAATGCAATAATAAACAATACTTAAAAAGACACATGCTTATTCATAGAGAAATAAAATTATTTAAATGTTCTGAGTGCAATTATGAATGTAACCAGAAAGGCTACTTAAAAGTCCACATGCTTAATCATGGAAATATTAAATTATTTAGATGTTCTGAGTGCAGCTATGGATGTAATGAAAGAGGAAGTTTAAAACAACATATGCGTAAGCATGAAAAGGTAAAATTATTTAAATGTTCTGAATGCAATTATGAATGCAATAAAAAAGAGAGTTTAAAAATCCACATGCTTAATCATGCAAATATTAAATTATTTAAATGTTCTGAATGCGGATATGAAAGCAATAGGAAAGGAAACTTTAATGTACACATGCGTACACATGGAAATATGAAATTATTTAAATGTTCTGAATGCGGGTATGAATGCAATGAAAAAGAAAGTTTAAAAATCCACATGCTTAATCATGCAAATATTAAATTATTTAAATGTTCTGAATGCGGATATGAAAGCAATAGGAAAGGAAACTTTAATGTACACATGCGTACACATGGAAATATGAAATTATTTAAATGTTCTGATTGCGGGTATGAATGCAATGAAAAAGAAAGTTTAAAAACCCACATGCTTAATCATGCAAATATTAAAAATTCAGAACAGAATGTTTCATCAAGACCAAGGAAGATTATATAGAGAACTGAAAAACGACAATATAACAGTAAAAAACCCACCGAAAAAAGAGGAAGTAGATCAATTTTGGAGGAATATCTATGAGGACAATAGAGAGCATAATGCTCAAGCAGATTGGATAAATGAAATTGCTAACAACCAGATAATAAACAACATAGATAGAATGAGGTTTCCACCTATAGTGAAGAAGGAAGTAAAGCAAGTCATAAAAAACTTCGGAAATTGGAAGGCCCCAGGACCTGATAAAGTCCATAATATATGGCTAAAGAAAATTACAAGCCTAATGGAACCACTTGTGAAATGCCTGAACAGATTAGTGGAAGGGGAGGAACCCCTACCAGAATGGTTAACGACTGGTGATACGGTCTTGATCCCAAAATCAATAGAAACTAAAAATCCATCTAAATATAGACCGATAACGTGCCTTCCTACTGTATATAAAACATTAACTGGAGTAATCTCAAACAGAGTATATGAGCACGCAGAGACCAACAACATAATAAATGAAGAACAAAAAGGGTGTGTTAGAAATGCATATGGTACTAAAGATCAATTATTAATTAACAAAATGGTAATGGAAAATAGTAGACAAAAACAAAAACATCTCAGTATGGCTTGGATTGACTATCAGAAGGCTTACGACAGTGTTCCCCATAGTTGGATAAAGGAAATTTAAAAATATATAAAATAAGCGACACCGTTGTAAATTTTATAGACAGAGGAATGGAACAATGGAAAGTTAACCTGAAACTAAACCATGAGAAAGGTTGTATGAAAATAAAAAATGTTAGAATAAGGAGAGGTATTTTCCAAGGAGATTCTCTCTCCACTATTATTTATACTCGCCATTAACCCCCTAAGTAATCTTATAAATAACATTGAAAATGGATACAGGATTAATCCAAGAAATGAAAAGAAACCAAAAATAATCTCTCATCTATTCTACATGGATGACCTAAAGTTATATTCACCAAATAGGGAGGAAACCACCAGGCAGATAGAGATCGTAAAAAAATTCTCAGATGATATAAATATGGAATTTGGATTGGATAAGTGTGCTTTTCTCTCACTTAAGAAGGGAAGAAGAGTGGAGAGTGAGAACATCATGCTGGATCAAACTACCATCACCCAGCTACAACAGGAAAGTACAAATAAATACCTAGGTATAGAAGAATCGGAAAAAATTGAACATAAAAAAATGAAAGAGAAACTGAAGAAAGAATTTTTAAAAAGAACAAAATTAATATTAAAATCAGAATTAACAGCAAAAAACAAAGTAGAGGCCATTAAAAATGTGCAGTACCAGTCATCTTATATAGCTGTGGGATAATAGACTGGTATCAAGAAGATCTGAACCAGCTTGACATCTCAGCCAGAAAAATGCTAAATGCACATAAGATACATAAGATGATCTACAAGGGACAAATATTATCTCGATTGTACACAGATCGGAAGGAAGGAGGATTGGGAATGGTGGAGCTGGACCAGGTATACAAGAAAGAGATCATCGGAATAGGTGAATACCTGGAGAGCTCAGCAAAGAAATTCATACAGTGGGTGTGCCTGCATGAAAGAAACAAACCGGACTCGACCTCCATTATAAAAAAGAAAAGAGACTACATGCGGGCACACAATATAACAACAGATCAGGTCCAGGGATGGGAGGAGAAAACAACAAAAATAAGAATGAAATATCTTAAAGACAGATATGGAGAAAACAGAAAACAAAAACATTTAAACCAATGGAAGAGCCAAGCAATGGCAAAACAATATAAAGAGTTATTGGGGGAAGTATACATTGATGGAGACAAATCGGTAGAAATATTCAGTAAAGGCATACTCAGATCTGAGGAGGAAAGAATAGTAACAGCAGCCCAAGATCGCACTCTACGAACAAGATGGCACAGGAAGCACATCGAAAAGGAAAACATCACTGACATATGTAGAGTATGTAAGAAGGACACGGAATCCGTTTCTCACATCTTAGCGGGGTGTCAAGTTCTACTGAAGAGTCATCGATATACAGAAAGACACAACACCATCTGTAGTCTTATACATTTCAAATTATGCCAGAAGTATAAAATCAGACTGGAAGTAACGAGTTACCGAAAGCGTAAACCCCAGAAATAGAAGAAATGATGAAAACTATTGATATCTCTCGGTGTGATCATGAAATTTGTGAAGTTTCTAACAGTAAACGATGTCACATATTATAGTAGTCCATTTAGATAATAAACTATACACAACTGAAGAATCATCATCATCATCATGTTTATAACCATATACTCTCTTTCGAGAAGATCAAATTTAAGTTTCAACTTCATCATTTCTTAAAGATATCTTAACATCATATTCACAATCATATCACATAAGATATATATCGATCCACTAATAGTATTATCAAACATCTTATCTACAAAACTGAGTCACAGAACTAAAGCTGCTTTCTGCTACCCAAACTATTAATGTTCTGAACGCGATATTATCATCATCATTTCATATCATATTTATCATATATCATATCATATATATTTATCATCATCATCTATCATATTTCATCTCATTTCTCACATCTCAAAGCTGAATATAATAGCAGATAATGCGCTGAACAAAGAAAGAAGAAGGTAATGAAGAATATAATGAAGAACAATACTGATAGTAATTCACTACGAACAGATCATCATCTCTTCTAATGACATCTATAAGATCATATCTAAACAAAGAAAAATACTTTATTTATGAATAACACCACTGATTCTGATAAACATAAATAGAGAGTTTATGACTGTTATCTTCGGACGTATTGGGCAAACATCGATATTATAATTATATGACAACCACCAACTGGAGACATTAGAGAAGAAAATGCAATTGATGAAGAATTGTTGAACAAAATAGCTAATTACCGGGAAGAGGATAGGGTACAGGGTATTGAAGAGCGAGAACAAGGAAGAAAGATTAAAAACTGGTTTACTTTGAACAAAGTTACTGCAAGTGCAAATAGAGTACTGCCACGCCTAATACCCCCAAATTGTAGTCTGACAGAACGGAACATACTTTATTATGCTACATCAAGAGCAGTAATGGAAACAATGGGAGTTGATGTTGTTAAAGGTAATCAAAATAAAATTAGGGAAAATTAGATGCCACCTTGGAAGTTTATACTTACAAATGAAATAAATACTCTTCGAAAAGAAATTGGAATGCTCACAATGCCATAGAAAGGAGAAGTAATAGTTGAAGCAACAAAGAGAAAAGCACAAAATTTAGGAAATAGAGAAAGAATCAGAAACGGGAACAAATTAACACACACTCTTGTGAGAAGAAAACTAACCTTAGCGGCAAAAGGAAAGAGATTGAAAAGATACGAAATGCATGAAAAAGAAAAAAAAGAAAAACTGTTCAAAGAAGATCAAGGCAAATTTTATAGAGAGTTGCGAAACACTTAAGACAACGGTTACTGAAGCACCCCAGGCAGAGGAGGTTGAAGGATTTTGGAAAAATATATATGAGAACAATGTGTCGCATAATGTAGATGCTCAATGGTTGAGAAATATTAAATATAGCTCAGAAATAACATCAATTAGAAATATGGACTTTCAGAAAATTAGCATCAAAGAGGTAAAGGATTTAATCAAACCCCTAACAGAATGCTTAAATAACATAGTGAATGGAAGAGAAGACATCCCACAGTGGTTCATAACTGGTGAAACAACCCTAATCCCAAAAAATGAAGAAACCAAAGATCCTAGCAAGTATAGGCCTATTACATGCCTTCCCACAACTTACAAAGTGTTAACAGGAGTTCTAACCCAAAGATTATACAAAAATGTAGAAAGTAGCAGCATCATCAGTGAAGAGCAAAAGGGATGTAGTAGACATACCTATGGTACAAAAGAACAGCTACTTACAAATAAAATGATATTTGAAAATAGTTGGAAAGGGCAAAAGAATCTGTGGATTGACTACAGGAAAGCTTATGATAGTGTACCCCATTCATGGCTGAAGGAAATATGAGCATCTACAAAGTTGAAGGGAAAATCAAACGATTCATGGAAAGGGTAATGGGAATGTGGAAAATTAATTTAAAGCTTCCACACGAGAAAGGAATTATGAAAATCAAAAATGTAAAAGTGAAAAGTGGGATTTTTCAACTAGACTCCATGTCCCCCCTTTTATTTGTATTAGCCCTCAACCCCTTAAGTACCCTGATCAGCAACTTAGAGAACGGGTACATAATAAATAAAAGAACTGAGAAGAAAGACAAGAGAATCTCTCATCTTTTCTACATGGATGATATAAAGCTGTGTGTGCCAAGTAGAGGAGAGGCAGAGAGATAGATAAAGGTGGTTAGTGATTTTTCAGCGGATATCAAAATGGCTTTTGGATTGGAAAAGTGTGCATTCTTAGTTATGAACAAAGGTAGAAAAATACATGCCGAAAACATCATGGTAAAGAACTGGAACCGGAAGTAACTTATAAACACCTTGGAGTGAAGGAATCGGACAGGATTGAAAACACAATCATGAAAGAGAGAATTAAAAAATCTCAAGAGAAAAAAATATTAAAAATCGAATTTAAACCAAAAAACAAAATGGAGGCAATGAAGGTACTGGCAGTGCCAGTAATGAGATACAGTTTTGGAATTGTGGACTGGTACCAGCATGAAATAAATACTCTAGACACAACAACAGGGAAACTCCTCCATGCACACAAAATAATTTACAAAAATCGGTGCACAGCTCGTATATACATCCCGAGAGATGGAGGAGGTATGGAAATACCACACGTAGATAGAACCCACCAAAATGAAATCGTAGGATTAGCAAAATATATAGAAGGAAAAGGAACTAAATTCATTGGATGGTTAAAAGAACATGAAGATTGTAAGGCTGGAACAACTTCAATAACAAAAAAGGCAAATGACTACCTCCATGAATTTAACCTCAATTTAAAAACACAGAATGAATGGAATGAGAAAAAACTCAAAGAAAGAACTAAAATTTTAAAGAAAACTTATAAAACAGCAAGAAAGAAAGCCGATGCTGTAGAATGGGAAGAACATAGACATGCCCAACATTTTAAAAAAAGAAGTACTGAACAAGGCCTTTTTCAATAAAGAAAAATCTATAGAAACAATTACAATGGGATTTGAATGAAAAGTGATTACTCTCATTACGGCTTAGGGTTGGTGCCTAAGAACCAATTGGTTCAAAAAGCATATCGAAGGATTCCATTGCTCTGATAAATTTAGGATGTGCAGGGAATTCGCAGAGACTGTGCCCCATATATTGTCCGGATGTGAGACTCTGCTTCATATGGGACTATATACTGAAAGACACAATTCCATATGCAAACTCATTCATTATAGACTATGCAAATTATATAATACTGTTACCCGTAATAATCACTGGAATTATAAATCCTTTGCAATAGTTGATGATGACCATGTCCAAATTCTTAATGATTTTGGCTACCCACTGACATATTTGTACCGAACAATAGACCGAATATTGTATTAATTAATAAACCAACAAGAAAATGCCAGTTAATACGAAAGAGAGAAAAAAATAAAGTACCAGAGACTACGATACACCACCAGAAGGATGAGGTAGAGATAGTGCCAGTGGTGGTAGTGTCTCTTGGAGCGGTGAAAACAACGCTAGTGACCTACCTGGAAAAGATTCCTACAAAGATCGGAACAGAGGAGGTGGCTATGGAAGCTATTAAAGGGAGCCTTAGTATAATAAGGCTAGTCTTGGGGAGTTGAGTGTGCGGTGCTATGCCTTGACCCAAGGTTTGGGGACGGTGTAGCACCGACAGTACCCTCAAAAGAGCTGAATATGAATTAATGCATGACTGCAATTCTATGGCAACATATACGGGCAGGACTGTTGAGATCGAGTTGTGGGTGTTTTTTTTTTTTTTTTTAATTTTCACCTCATGGCGTAGCACTATTCAAGGAAGAGAATTTTTCTAGGTAATTGCTACCTAGGATATGGATGATTGATCGAACCCGAGTCCTATGCCTCACGACTCTGTATCGCTACCATTGAGCAAAAAAGAAAGAAAAAACCCCTATAAAATATAAAAAGGATCTTTGGGTCAAATAATTTTAAATTGAGTGAGCTGGAGCTGGAGTTGTGCAATTCTGAAATTATAAAGTGTCGAGTGGAAGCTTCCAAAAATAATCTCACCAGAGTCATACCAATTCACGTGATGGAAATATTCATCATTAAAGAGTATAAATAACTTCTCTCATGTTTTAATATAAATGTGTGTGAGTGTGTGTGTATTTTTAATAGAAATGTGTGTGAGTGATGGAGGGATATATTTTATATATTTTGTTATAGAATAAAACAATTCTCTTTTATTTATTACAAAGAATTTGTTGTATAAAAAAATTTGTGCATATTGTAAATAACATTTTGATAGAATTAATATTAAATTATTTGAGCCATGTACCTTTTCTTTTCAAATACAATCGTAGAGGAACATATACGGAGTTCATGGAGCATATCACCAATCTTCAGAATTTTCACAATACACAAAGAATATGTTTTCATAACAATTTTTAAATAGAAATTTATATTGTAAGTATTATAAAAACGCACAAAAAATAATTTTATTAGCTATTAACAAACAAAAAAAAAAATTTTTTAATTTTTAAATATTTTTTTTTTAATAATTTTAAGCAAAGTTTTAAAGTTTTAACAGCCCAGAAAATATTATTATAAGAGTACTTTAAATTTTGATGCTAAAATTTAAGTCGGACACAAGAAAGAACTTTAAATTATTTTACAAAACATTTTCCCTCAACTTAAAAGTTGTCATGGTTTTTGCATCTAAAAAGAATCGACACACTTTTAAGTCGTAAAGGAAGACTTCTTGATTCCCAGAACTCGTTCATCATATATGATGACTGCTTTGCAATCTACTTTATATATATATATATATATATATATATATATATATATATATATATATATATATATATATATATATATATATATATATATATATATATATATATGTTAGGGGGATCGTTGTCTCGCCTAAGCCCATAACGCTCAAGTAATCAAGTAATTAAGTGATGAAATATTCTTCATTTATCTTCATTTATCAAAATTATTAACCCGTTAATTCATATACTAATCCGTTTTATATTTCTAGATTTGTTAAGTCTTATTTTGTCGTATCATAACTGCTTTTGTTCTTATATCTCATCTCCAAAGTTATTCATTTAGTTATTTTAGATGAGATATTAAATTAGTATATTCAGTTAATAACAAGACAAGTAAGCAGTTTTCAAATTGACGATTCCACCACCGGACTCAATTATTATTATTGAGATTATCAGGTGGGTGCTTAATTTAATTCCTTCTTTAAATTCTTCTTATTTACAAATCGTATCAAATCGTATAACATCGCATAAAATAATGTAATTTAATAATTCACTTAATTCGTTAACTTATCTAATGGGTAAATTAACTATGTCTCTTAATATGTACTGTAAATACGTTACAGACGTCCAAATCTGTCATCACAGAAATAGAAGCTCTTGAGGTTCACTTCCTTGGGAATTGTCATGGAAAAGGTCCCCTCATAAGAAATTTATTCAAATTCAAGGGTTAGTTGTTTAGCATTTCACATTAATTAAGTTATTAAAAATAAGATAATGAAATAAATATTCATGAATTTATTTCATTTCACACAGGGTCCATAGCCTGGGCTTGTGTTGTGATTCCCAATCCAGGGCTTATCAACGTCCTAATTCCGGGCTTTTAAGAAGTTCCAATCCCGGACTTATAAGAAGTCTCAATCCCGGGCTTATCAGAACATCCCAATCCTCTGCTTCTGCTAATAACTTCCATTCTTCTTCACGTCTGTTTCTGGTATCTCCACTTCTGATCACTAGAGAACAACATTTACCTGCAAAGGGATAAATGGTTAAACATCTCAAGACTAGACTGAATCTTATCATAATTATTATAATACACAGTCAGAATTAACTTTACTTATTAGCTAAAACGAAGGAACTAATTACCTTCGTAGCTTATTTATGATAAGTTCTTTTGTATTATTTATGATATTTAATCTGTTCTGGACTTTAATGTCCGGTAATATTCTCTATTTTACTTACATACTCAGTGTTAGACTTTAAAGTCTACACTGTTTTCGATTTACTATTTCCCTTAATTTCACGAACCAGTATATTTTCGATTATCGTTGTTTTGTTTTCTAATTCACAAACACTCTACTTCGTGTTTGTGTGTGTTGTAAATAATTCTTTCTTAAATATTACTCTATCCGGAGTATTAAAACAGTTACGGAAACCACTCTTTCATTTCAACCTGATAAGGTATTTAATGGTTGCTGTGTTGATTTAAGTAAAACTACGTAGACACGATCGAAGGCTCTTCTGGTGGTGGGATATCAGGGTCCTCCTCATATACCTCACCTTAGAAATGGCCTTATGCTCAGACATGATGTGGACAACTGCCGTTCGATCTTCACTTCATGGTTAGTCAGACGAGGGACAGAAGAGAGATTCATTCTGTGTCATCGTTCCTAAGGAGAGACGAAAAGGTAGAGTTCATATTTGTTTTGCCGAATTACCTTAATTTACGATTTACTTTTACTTAAAATTAGTTACCACTATTACATTCAGAATCTACGCAGGGAAGCGGCTAATTACTATATTCGTCGTACCGCTTCCCGTTACATAATACACCATTAAATTGGCGCCCGAACAGGGACCTTGTGTTCCTTTCGCCAGTCGCGCCTGATTGTGATTTAGTTCACAACATTCTTCACAGCATTTTACACTTTCGATTTGTTTTTGCTGGTTCTTTTCTCAATTCTATCGCTATCGCTTTTCTTCGACCGCTTATTAAATTAAATTTAATTTAAACATGGCTCATGCTCTAATCCCTGGATCCCCCAAATCGAATCGTTTGGAGGGATCAGACAGACAGGACCTATACACTACTCTCGACTCATTAAATCGAGGTCAACTGGATGTCAATGTTACATCCAGGGCCCCAGCACTACGTACAAATATACGAGGAAGAGATAAGCCGAAAAGGCGTAACTCTGATCCGTATATATATAAGGAAGAGTATGATGATTATGATAAATTAGTTTCTGATGACATTCAAAACCTTCTACGAAGGGATGATGATGATGTCATACCTATGCCCCTTGTAAATGACTTAGTGTCTCGATTTACAAGGGACAAACAAAAACTCACTCAGATATTAGCTAATAATGATGGTCCAATGCAGAGCACTAGACCAAAAACATCTTCTGTTGATGAGCCAAAGTTATTATCTGGCATGTCATCACTTAAGATCGATCATACTGTAGAGCCTTTCCGCTCACAATCAGTTAGTCATCCGAAGTTAATTTCGGAAAAGACTTACCTCGACCAACAACGAATGAGTTCTGACATTAATGATCAGAAAGGTCAATATTACCCCCAATTACATAATGCGAAACCACAGGTGTCTTTTGTGCCACCAGGTAATCTTGCGCAACAATTATATATACCACCGTTTAGATCAGGGAGAGAGGTGGAGTCACCGCATTCCCCTCCACAACGTACTAATATAGTCGATACCACGGCCGCGTTACGTAATTTAACAAATCCCAATATGGGATCCTATGATCACCAAGGTGCGTCACCACCACCAACCCAATATAGGCCGTTACTTCAGCCGCAAACATCGACGTCCTATAGACGTTCGGATTATAATGACGAGTCTGTCTATACCGGTAGACAGATAAAACAACACATAGACCTGTTAACTGAAGCAATCGCGATGCTTACTCAGTTACTTAAAAATTCACAACGGTTGAAGGTCGTCGATCCCGGAAAGTTTAAATATGAGGCTGAACAAGACCTCTTACTGTATTTGGGTGATTTTGAGGCTTACTGTAGCCTGCATTACCCAAACGCACCCCAGCAATGGTTGCGATTGCTGGGTAGACAATTAGAAGGTAAATTCCTCGATTTATATAAATTAACAACTAAAGAAGACAGAAATTATTTCTCTGTCCGAGATACCTTAATCGAATGGTATCATGATGAGGAACGATTAAAAAAGGAATGTAGACTGCAGGCTTATTATGCGGCACACCGTAATCGCGGGGAGAGCATACGTATGTATGCCCTTCGATTAGAGAGATTAGCTCGAAAAGCCCATCCTGGTTTCGATATGCGGGAACATGACTCGCTTCGAATAGCGTTTTTATGCAGTCTACCTCCTCACATAGAACAAACTGTAAGGGAGTATATAAAGATGCAGGAGTTAGACGGTATAGGGAGAACTCCTTGGGAAAAATCGTAAGTTTCGCGGATTCATTGGAAGGCGATCATAGAGCAGATCCAAATTCCATGTCCCAACCTCTGGTAGAAATAACGAGAACGAAAAAGAACGTTGAAACATCCAACGATAGGGTACACGACGATTCTGTAATACAGATAGAGACGGTACTTCCCAGTCGTATTGAAAAAACACACAACCGGGGTGATAATAATCAAAAGAACCTCCCTAATAACCATAACATAAGGGGTCCCAAAAGTAGCTATCCTGTTCCTCCTCAAGGAAAACTGTCAGGTAGTAGGTTTTATCGGGATAACCTTCGTAGTTCACCGCCGTTCAAAAATAATGGTCAGGGTAAATATGTTGGGAAAGATCCTCGTTCTTATAAGGACGAAAGGAAAAACATTATTTGTGAGTTCTGTGAAAAATCCGGTCATTGTATGAAAGATTGTTATAAATACCTGGGGGTTTGCAGTTACTGTAGGAAGAAGGGACATAGGAAGTTTGAGTGTAGGGCGTATAATTCGCAACGGAGTTCACCGAATAGACGGAGAGTGGAATGCCCTTTTTGCCATGGTCCACACCCCGGCATAAGGTGTAATGCCGAAAGACCGCCTAGATATCCTGAAAATCAAGCACCTAATAGTCGTACAGGTGCGATAAAAAAAGTGTATTATAGGACGAATAACCATAATAATCCCCAAAGGGTTGTTTCTCAAGCGATTGGATCTGCTCCTCCAACATCACAATATGTGGATAGGTCGGTGGAAAACGATATATCCCGGGAAGAAGCATCTGGATTGGCGGTTGTTAAACCACAACCACCCAAATCCCAACAACAGCCGTTAAACCAACGGTCTCCCCGGAGATGAACCGATCGGGGGAGAGCAAGACAGAGAATGGTTCACCGTTAATCCTCGATAAGGTCAAAAAAATAAGTACTCCCATCTTAGATAATGTAGTAAACGACGATGAAAAAAAATCGGTGCCTGTAATTGAGAGTGCATTGCGCACTGTGCGGGTAACTTGCGCGAATGCATCCACCGATCCCTTAATAATTACAGTCGCATTTAAACCTAATAGTTCTGGCTCATACGCATGTATGATAGACAGCGGGGCCGGAATGAGCTTGATGGGTATGGAATTGTACAATAGTCATTTAAAAAGTATTCACTTGCGACTTTCTGCGGAAATAGGAATAAAGGCCGTTAGTGGTTTAATAAGAGATCACATAGTTCCCGTGGAATTTTATGTTGAAGTCCCTTTATTCTCCCCTAATAGTAGTTTTGTCACTAAGCCCCTTATAATCCTAGTTCTCCCTGCGGAAGCCTTGTTAGAATGGATGGTTTTAGGAGCCGTTGCGCTGAGGGACAATAATTTACTTCCAGACCTCACCCTTAGGCAGTTAATACATCGAAAAGATGAGGGTTTTGAAGTAGTAGCTAAGGATGAAAGTGGGTCAATGCCTTTTTATAAATGTATAAATGTCCACTCTATTAGCATTTCCCCTTTTTCTTGTAAAATGGTAGAGGTTACGGGTAACTCAGATGTTCCATTAGCGTTGGTGGGTTTTCAGGGTGGAGTGATGGATGATATTTTTCCGATATCAGGGGTCGTGAACATAAATTCGTGTGGAAAAATCGCTATCATGAACATCTCCGAAAAAAATAAATATATTAGGAAAGGAACTGTATTGGGCTAGATAACGTCCTTGGCGGAGGATGATTGTTGCCTTTTAAATATTAATACAGTAAAGCCTTATGCACATTCCAAAGACTTAGCAAGTGAAGAAGAGGTTTGGACACCTGAAAAATTAGTAAAGGACTTTTTGTTGGATGAGTTGCCTATCAATTCCCAACAAAAACAAAACCTTATTGATGTTTTGATGAGGCGCCAAAAAGCATTGAGCTTTGGTGACCATGACGTGGGTGTCGCTACCAATATTACTCACGCTATTGAGGTTAAGAGCCAAAGGCCTGTTCGATTACCAGTTCGTCGATTTCAGGGTCCGTTGGCCCAAGAAATCGAACAGCAATGTCGGGAGTTGCTGGAACAAGATATACGACCCAGCAAGTCTCCTTATTCGGCTCCCGTAGTCCCCGTTAGAAAGCCTGACGGTAAATTGCGTTTATGCATCGATTACCGGAAGCTAAATGATGTCACGAAGACCGACTCTTTCCCATTACCTAACCTAATCGATATGGTTTACAATATGCATGGGAACACTTACTTTTCTACCATAGATCTGGTACGGGGTTATTATCAGGTTTCAATGGAACCTGATGGTGTTGAAAAAACAGCCTTTTCTACCCCCTTTGCCCAGCATGAATATTTAAAAATGCCCTTCGGTGTAAAAAATGGCCCTGCCACTTTTCAGCGTGGTATGATGCTGGCTTTAGAGGAATTATCCTGGTCTAACGTTATGGTATATCTAGACGATATTATCATCCTTAGTAAAACCATTGAAGAGCATCTAGTCACGTTGGATCAGGTTCTATCAGCTTTGGGAAGAAACGGGTATAAATTGAAACCGAGTAAAACCCGTCTTTGTCGAATGGAAGTGGAATTCTTAGGCCATCACGTATCACAACAAGGGATTCTTCCCCTTTCGAAAAATATAAAAGGTGCTCTGGACTTTCCTGTTCCGACCACCGTGAAACACTTACGCCAATTCTTAGGCATGGTTAATTTTTATAGGAGGCACATACCAAATTGTTCACAAATTAGTAAGCCGTTGTCGTGTCAGACCGGTGGAAAAACTATCCAGTGGACTCCGAAATGTCAAAATGCTTTCGACGAATTAAAGAAAGCATTAACAAAACCATGTCTATTGGGTTTCCCTGACTACAGCCCGGATGTATCTCCAATGGAGCTTCATGTGGACGCCTCTGATATTGGGGCTAGGGCGTGCCTCTCGCAAATTCAAAATGATGAACGCAGACCAATTGCCTTTATTTCCATGACCTTTAATGGTGCCCAAAGAAATTATGGTGTAATCGATAAAGAATTAACAGCCTTACGATGGGCCGTAAAGTCGTTAAGACCATTCTTACGGGGAGTCAAGTTTGTTATTTTTACAGACCATATGCCCTTAATTTACTTACAAAATATGAGTCTTATTGACGGTAGACTAGCTCGAACTATGGAAGAGTTAGACGAATATGATTTTGAGATTCGATTCATCTCCGGTAATAAAAATGTAGTAGCGGATGCACTTTCGCGATCCCCTATAAATGAGACTCCGGAAAATTCCCCTGTAAACTCTTCTATTGAATTTATACCCGATGGATATTTCGTCATTGAGATACCCGGTGGTGGGGATTCTCTATTTAAATGTTTATCAATGTTCCAATACGGAACGTATGATCGTCATCTGGAGCTCCGTCAGTCTCTCGTAGAAGAATTAAAAAAACATCCCCACAAATATCAATTGCAGGGTAAATCAATGCAAAAGAGATTACGATTATTAGCTCTCCCCGGTCAAATGCCTCTTCCGGAGGTAATAGATTCTTTTACCGAGTTATTTAAGACCCCTGTGCATATATACTATAACACAAAGAAGCCAATTATGCATGGGACTCAATATAAGAAAGAAGCATGTTGCATAAAGTGTTTAGGCGGGGTTCATTACAATTACCTTATGCCTACCTTTAATGAATTTTCATAAATTCAAATGTTTTTACTTTTCTCTTTATTTAGAGAGCATAAGTTTAAAGACCATAAGTTTAAAGACCATATAAATACTTTTCTCTGTTCTAAGAGAGCATAAGTCGTTTATGTACAAATGTACATCTTTTTTTTTGTCTCGTTTAAAAGGATTTTATTTTCCACTACAAGTTTTATTTCTATGTGCACTAATCCTAATCCAAAAAGCCGTTTTTTCAGATTTTATTTTAGGTACTGTGGGGTTATCCTATGTTGCACAGGAAGGAGGTATCTTATACGCTGGAGATGTCTCTCGGTATCGTTAAAACGATTAAGCATAACAAGTATTCATTTATATATTATCATACATTATTATATGAATTTATTAACAAATTTATTTTAATAATTATAACGTACCAATTCTCTGCATAAAATATATGCATAAAGGAGAAAGGTTAAAAGCATATAGCATGTATGGATAACATGGGTAACAATGTATAAGCCACATGTCTGTCAGAAAATACAGGGAAGAGCAATGAGCGTTATTCTTATTTGGGCTGCTTAAAATTTTGTTCTTGTGTAAGCTGCTTAATTTTTGTAAGCTGCATGTTCTTTCTTATACACGCTGCATGCATGTCCGCACGCTGCTTGTTTTATGACGATATATAGACTGAAGCTAGTCTATGCTTTGATGCTTTGCCAAGTGTCATCAAGATCTGTTAAATATTAAAATTTTAATATTTTAATATTTACCATCATATTATATTTACCACGAAAAGGTCAGTTCAAAAAAACTGGAAATGTTTAGCATGAGTGGCTTGCTGTGGAGTGTTGCTTTATTTATTTTCTCATAACGCACTACATGGTCATTCATGTTGGAGCATTTCTAATACTTATATAAAAAACTAATATATATATATATTTTTATGTTGACAGGTATCGTTGTGTTAGAAGATAAGAAGATCGATTGACCTTATCCGTATATTCAACACAACATACACCGAAAAATATTGAATCCGTATAGAGTCGAAAAATCTTCTTTCCATCATGTCACTACTTCTTGTAGTGGGTTCCTTGGAGGTTAATCTTTTTCAAAACCATAAACAATATCCGCCGGAAACATGGGTTGTTCACCCGTGTAGATTTTGAATCCGGCCGCCAACTTTCCCAGTGCCCTGCCATAGTAGAGACCAGTATGTCTACTAACGTGGACAATGTGCTGCTCTGGGCCCTTACTACCACAGCTTGGCAGAAAAAAGAATTGGTCAACGAGGAAACGGGTAAAAAGACCTCCGTTTTTGAACCAAAACTGGATTTAAACCTAGAAGAAATACCCTCTATTATGACAAAAATTACCGAACGTGTCCGTAAATCAAACCCCAAAGCGAAAACCTACTTAATGATTCCTCCTATACAGGATCTATATGCTTTCAATAGAAGTAGGATTGTTAGTGATTGGGGTGAATCACAGGCTGACTTTTGTGTCAGCGACCCAATACTTAATCCAGAAGTTATGAGAAGGCATGCGATATACAGTTTCGATAAATTTAACACCCTAATATCGACCAAATATAATTGGCCTGATAAGAGAATAATTCAGGGAGAGGAAATCATGAATAAACATCATGAGAAAACACAGTTTAGTGATGATACTCCCCATGAAAAATACTATAAAGAACAATCGTTGAGTTTAAACTCACCAATACTTTCCGACGGGCTTCACCCAAATAGACCATTTTTGGAAGCCATGTTGAGCGTATATCGACATTGTTTTATCGTTCCGATTGTAAAAGAAAAACCAAAAACGTCAAAAACGAGATCGCAGGTACCCTATCCATACGATAAATCTTATAAGGATAATACCTATGCGAATTATTCAAGTTATTATACTAATCAAAGTAATTACGACACATCGTATCCTTCCACTTCTACTTATCCTTCCACGTCTTCTTACTATCCGGAATTTAATACATCGTTAGAACCGGCGGCTCAATCGTCATACAGTAATGCTGCATATTCTGGTTATTATTCAGAACCAGGTTATTCTCAACATTCCCATTACGTTCCACCACCTCAGCAGACATCTGCTTCTGTATACGCTTATAATTTTCCGTCCCAGAAAAGCAGCGATTATTGTGAAACTGCACAAAGCTCGCCTTTTGTGTCGAGAGAGCAAACCGTTAGAAATAATCCTGGATGTAGTACGTGTAGTAGTAATATACCCAAACCAGTGGACCAGGAGTTCAAAAAAATACAACGCTACGGTACGCGGGACATTATGAAAAAGCTTCATTGGCACTTGTTATCGAAAGATCAGCGTACAGTAGCATTGCGTAATTGGGTAGAAATAATGAATGAGGAGGATGGATATACAAGTGGTGATCCTACTTCACACCAGTAATTAAAACTTGTATATTTCATCATAATATGTAATTTAAAAAGGTCGTTTTTTGTAACGACATAAAAAATCAAAGCATAGCATATCTTTTGTTAAAATGTTTCTTAATTTTTCATTTTTGAATTTCGTTTATTTATATTAATTACTGGTTCGCGTATATCGGCTTTCTTTCCTGCATTTGCTCCGCCACCCTCCATCTCTCATAACTCGAGTTGCGTTGTTTAAAGGGGGGGTTCAATTTTAGTGTGGGAGGATGTTAGGGGGATCGTTGTCTCGCCTAAGCCCATAACGCTCAAGTAATCAAGTAATTAAGTGATGAAATATTCTTCATTTATCTTCATTTATCAAAATTATTAACCCGTTAATTCATATACTAATCCGTTTTATATTTCTAGATTTGTTAAGTCTTATTTTGTCGTATCATAACTGCTTTTGTTCTTATATCTCATCTCCAAAGTTATTCATTTAGTTATTTTAGATGAGATATTAAATTAGTATATTCAGTTAATAACAAGACAAGTAAGCAGTTTTCAAATTGACGATTCCACCACCGGACTCAATTATTATTATTGAGATTATCAGGTGGGTGCTTAATTTAATTCCTTCTTTAAATTCTTCTTATTTACAAATCGTATCAAATCGTATAACATCGCATAAAATAATGTAATTTAATAATTCACTTAATTCGTTAACTTATCTAATGGGTAAATTAACTATGTCTCTTAATATGTACTGTAAATACGTTACAGACGTCCAAATCTGTCATCACAGAAATAGAAGCTCTTGAGGTTCACTTCCTTGGGAATTGTCATGGAAAAGGTCCCCTCATAAGAAATTTATTCAAATTCAAGGGTTAGTTGTTTAGCATTTCACATTAATTAAGTTATTAAAAATAAGATAATGAAATAAATATTCATGAATTTATTTCATTTCACACAGGGTCCATAGCCTGGGCTTGTGTTGTGATTCCCAATCCAGGGCTTATCAACGTCCTAATTCCGGGCTTAAGAAGTTCCAATCCCGGACTTATAAGAAGTCTCAATCCCGGGCTTATCAGAACATCCCAATCCTCTGCTTCTGCTAATAACTTCCATTCTTCTTCACGTCTGTTTCTGGTATCTCCACTTCTGATCACTAGAGAACAACATTTACCTGCAAAGGGATAAATGGTTAAACATCTCAAGACTAGACTGAATCTTATCATAATTATTATAATACACAGTCAGAATTAACTTTACTTATTAGCTAAAACGAAGGAACTAATTACCTTCGTAGCTTATTTATGATAAGTTCTTTTGTATTATTATGATATTTAATCTGTTCTGGACTTTAATGTCCGTTAATATTCTCTATTTTACTTACATACTCAGTGTTAGACTTTAAAGTCTACACTGTTTTCGATTTACTATTTCCCTTAATTTCACGAACCAGTATATTTTCGATTATCGTTGTTTTGTTTTCTAATTCACAAACACTCTACTTCGTGTTTGTGTGTGTTGTAAATAATTCTTTCTTAAATATTACTCTATCCGGAGTATTAAAACAGTTACGGAAAACACTCTTTCATTTCAACCTGATAAGGTATTTAATGGTTGCTGTGTTGATTTAAGTAAAACTACGTAGACACGATCGAAGGCTCTTCTGGTGGTGGGATATCAGGGTCCTCCTCATATACCTCACCTTAGAAATGGCCTTATGCTCAGACATGATGTGGACAACTGCCGTTCGATCTTCACTTCATGGTTAGTCAGACGAGGGACAGAAGAGAGATTCATTCTGTGTCATCGTTCCTAAGGAGAGACGAAAAGGTAGAGTTCATATTTGTTTTGCCGAATTACCTTAATTTACGATTTACTTTTACTTAAAATTAGTTACCACTATTACATTCAGAATCTACGCAGGGAAGCGGCTAATTACTATATTCGTCGTACCGCTTCCCGTTATGTGTGTGTGTTTATTTATTTATAATTTCCACCTCATGGCGTAGCACTATTCAAGGAAGAGAATTTTTCTAGGTAATTGCTACCTAGGATATGGATGATTGATCGAACCCGAGTCCTATGCCTCACGACTCTGTATCGCTACCATTGAGCAAAAAAAAAAGAAAGAAAAAAACCCTATAAAATATAAAAAGGATCTTTGGGTCAAATAATTTTAAATTGAGTGAGCTGGAGCTGGAGTTGTGCAATTCTGAAATTATAAAGTGTCGAGTGGAAGCTTCCAAAAATAATCTCACCAGAGTCATACCAATTCACGTGATGGAAATATTCATCATTAAAGAGTATAAATAACTTCTCTCATGTTTTAATATAAATGTGTGTGAGTGTGTGTGTATTTTTAATAGAAATGTGTGTGAGTGATGGAGGGATATATTTTATATATTTTGTTATAGAATAAAACAATTCTCTTTTATTTATTACAAAGAATTTGTTGTATAAAAAAATTTGTGCATATTGTAAATAACATTTTGATAGAATTAATATTAAATTATTTGAGCCATGTACCTTTTCTTTTCAAATACAATCGTAGAGGAACATATACGGAGTTCATTGAGCATATCACCAATCTTCAGAATTTTCACAATACACAAAGAATATGTTTTCATAACAATTTTTCAATAGAAATTTATATCGTAAGTATTATAAAAACGCACAAAAAATAATTTTATTAGCTATTAACAAACAAAAAAAAAAATTTTTTAATTTTTAAATATTTTTTTTTTAATAATTTTAAGCAAAGTTTTAAAGTTTTAACAGCCCAGATAATATTATTATGAAGAATTGCTAAATTTTGATGCGAAAATTTAATTCAATTCCTACGAAGGAACTTTAAATTATTTTTCAAAACATTTTCCCTCAACTTAGAAAGTTGTCATGGTTTTTGCATCTACAAAAGAATCGACACACTTTTAAGTCGTAAGACTTCTTGATTCCCTGAACTCGTTCATCATATATGATGACTGCTTTGCAATCTATGTTATATAAATATATATATATATATATATATATATATATATATATATATATATATATATAGTATATATATATTCTATATATATATATATATATATATATATATATATATATATATATATATATATATATATATATATATATATTTTTTAAGGGATGTACCGATACCAGAAAAGAGGCCGATACCGATACTTTAATTAATATAATAAATACACAGTTATAAGATAGAACATTTGTGTATTGCTAGGCAACTGAAGATTGCATTCCCTTTACAACCAATACTTAGTCATTTATATTTCATATTTGTTTGTGCCCAAGTATATTTATTTTATAAATTAAAATAGTATCTTAAAGGAATAATAAATGCAAATATAATATTAATAACTTTTTTATGTTTGTGTTTATTCAAAAAATATTCCATTTCCATTTTCCAGTAAGTATTAACAAAGTTTAGCTACTAGCTTTTATGTTTTAACATGATTACAATTTACAAGAAGATTCTTTAACTAGCTACAATATAAAGAATAAAAATAATGAAAGAAGAGACCTCAATTAATCAGCTGAAAAGATAAAATAAAAAAAACGCTATTACTCAAACATGACATAATAAAATACTCTTTTAAGATAGATATCATTCAATACTCAAATTCAAAAATGCACAAATTGTGATGCAAAAACATTAAGCTTTCACTAGTATCTTGCGAGAGCCTGTTCATTTTTGTGGTGTTTACATTCCTACCTACACTATAAATACGCTAGCTCTCGACTGATGAAGGAAGTGCTGATAATTATTTGCCTGCAAGCACTGATAATAAGGAAAACCTTGGCCCATTTTCATGCCGCCGCATGAAAGGATTCTCTTCTGTAGGCAGCATCTCCATGTTTTCGTAGAACCTCATCTCCTCTTTCACAGATTGCAAATTTGAATTATGTTTGCTCCTTGATGACTGTCTCTTCAGTTTTTACGATGAGGTTCCTTGGTGTGATTCCTTTGAAGCTGAATGAGATGTCAAAGCAATTTCGGCCATGAACTTATCAAAGTCTAACATATACAAATCCTGATCTTCAGTAGGTTTATTTGTTGAAAAGCCACCATCGTCACTATCAGTGCTGTTGCCAGGGGTTGCAGAAAAGGCGCTTCCCCTTCTTTCTTTTTTTTTTTTTTTTTTTTTGTCAAGCGAGCAAGCTCCTCGGTTATGCTATTTAAATGCATTCTAGAAGTGGTTCACCGTCGGAGATGCCATTCTTGTGGGGTTTCAGCTAGCTTAAGGAATTCCTTATTAGAACCTTTATTTTATTTTTTTTTTACAGTTGTTACCGCCACTCACGGGCAGAACCATATTCAAGGAGGGGGTGTTGAATGCCTCAAAAATTCATCTAACAGCACCAAATTACGCAGATGAGCACAGACGCAGGTTTTAAAGTGAGGAGATTATATTGGTAGGAAACACAGATGATGGAAGAATTCCACAGGGCGGAGGTGGCGGGAAAGAAAAAGCACCGCAGCGAACTGTGAGTCTGGAGTTACTAATATCAACACAAAACTCATGTGCAGACACAGCACCCCTTGTGCTACGAGGGGGTCGTAACAGTGGAAAGTTCCCTCGAGCACTTACCGCTACAGTACCTATAGAAAAGGGATAAAGCACCAACATCGCGCAGCAAATATAGAGGGTCAAGTGAACTGAAAAGTACAGAACATATAAGCCTTTTGCCCTTTGACTCGACCCTATCCAAGAGCCGGGTGAAACCAGAGCCCCTCCAAGATAACGAGGAGCAGTACTCCATACAAAAGCGGATGAGACCCTTGTTCATAGCCCCTGGAAGTAAAACTGAGAAGAGGAAAAAAAGTCTCGCAGTCTAAACAGAACTCCCAGTTTCTTTGAGGCCGCCCTAGGAACCGTTGTGATTTGAGGTTTTCAATACAATTTTTTGTTTATGTTAAGGCCAGGATGTTTATATTGTCCAACCAAGGAGGGGGTAAAATAAAAGCAACGCAGAAGAAAAAGAGATAAAGAAAGTTAGGTGTCTTAGAGAGGAGATTTGTAGAAGAGTTGGGTTTTTAAAAAATTAAATTTCTTAAAAGGGGGGAAATCAACCTGAAATTCCTCACTCAGATCAGCGAGAATTGGATCGGAAAGATTAAGACGAAAGGCAATTCTTGAAGTAAAAGAGGGAGCAGAATTGAAATGAGTTGAAGAATGAAGGGTCGAGTCATCGGCATATGAGTGGATAGAGTTAGATGTGCAGGTGAGAAGATCATTGATGAAAAGCAGGAATAAAGTAGGAGATAAAACAGAACCCTGAGGAACACCACTATTGACAGAAAAAGAAGAAGTCGCCCCATCAACAACAGCCGACATTGAGCGATTTGAAAGAAAGCTAGACTTAAATAAGCAAAGAGAAGAAGGAAACCCAAAGGAGGGGAGCTTGGAGAGCAGTGACGCGTGCCATACCCGGTCAAATGCTTTGGATATGTCAAGCGCCACCACACAAGTCTTCCCGTAGTTCCTAAGGGCGGAAAACCATAAATCTGTTAAATAGGAAAGTATATCGCCATTAGATCTCGAGCGCCGAAAGCCGTACTGGCAATCGGAAAGAAGGGAATGAGATTCCAGATGATCTAAGAAGTGAGAGTTGAGAAGGGTTTCAAAGATCTTAGAAGAATACAAGTTAGAGCTATAGGGCGATAGTTAGAAGGATCAGAGCAGCATCCTTTTTCGGAATAGGTTGGACATATGCGCGCTTCCAACACTGATGGAAAGTGCTAGTTTTGAGGCATAGATAAGAGAATATAGTTGAGCGAGGGGCGGGGTCAGCACGAAGCACACTTCCTCAAAACTCGGAGGAATGCCATCCGGGCCACCCGCCTTCCTAACGTTCATAGATTTCAGGAGCCCATGCACCCGATCAAATGAAATTACAGGTAAAGGCATAGGACACCTGAGAGGAGAAGGAGGAGGAAGAGGAATGCCAGAATCGTCCAGGGTTGAGTTAGAGGAAAATAGGAGGCCAAAGAGATGATTGGCCTTTTCAGTTGGAGTATTAACAACAGAATCATCAGAGCGAATAAGAGGAGGAAAGGATGATTTACAGAAGTTGTTAGAGATGTTTTTGGCAAGAGGCTAGAGAGATTTGTCAGTAGGAGAACCAAGGAGGTCAGCGCACTTTCGTTTAATGAAAGTTCGCTTTGCTCGTCGAAGAGCATCCCTGCAACGATTTCTAGCTGAATGAAAATTGGCAAGAGTGATAGGAGAGAATTTTTCCACACCCGATACGCACTGTCTCTAGCCTGAATGGCCAGAGAACAAGCACGATCGAACCATGGATTTTGAGCAGAAAAAGATTTAGTCGAAGAAGGAATGAACCTGCTCATCCCATCAACAATTACAGTTCCCACTTTATCGGCAGAAGCTGAAGCGTCTTCAGAGTCAAAGCAGTCACTCCAATTATAGTTAGCGTAGAAGCAAACGCAATGCCCTCCAATCGGCCCGATCAAAGTGCCAGAAAAACCGCATAGGGCAGGATGGAGATGTTGGAGAGAAAGTATTAAAATTTACCGATAGGAGCGAAGGTGGTGTATTTATAGAGAGAAGGACTAGTGGTGAAACATTCGTCAAGTGTGTTCAAGAATCAGTTGGGACGATCCGGAATGTGTGTAGGTTCTTTAATTAGTTGCTCCAGATCGTTGAAAATGCTAAATGATTCGGCCTCCTCCCCACCTAAATCAGTATGAGAGGAACCCATCCATTCAGTGTTGTGTACATTGAAATCCCCTAAATAGAGGACCTCAGTATTTGGATGAGAAGATATGACAGTCTCGTGAGAAGTAGTAAGGTAATCAAAAAAGGCATGAAAATCTGTTCTGTTAGGAAAACAGTAGCAGAAGCATAAGATTATTGTAGTAGAAGGAAGAAATATTTTAAGCCACAGAACATCGAAGTTAGGAGATTCGAGATTCTTGAGACGTGTTATAGGAGTGTTTATATTTACATAGGCACATACTCCACCCTTCAGACGGAAATTATAAAATAAGTTATAGTTGGATATATTAAACGAGTTGGAGGATGAATTCTTAGCCATCTGGGTCTCAGACAAGAGCAAAAAAGGGTTAGAGTTAGAGAGGTGGTATTCCATGGATGCAGAGTTAGAGTGCAAGCCATTGATGTTGGTAAAGTCAGATGAAAGCCACGCCTGTGCAAATCTGCTATCATACACGCACACACAAAAAAAAAAAAAAAAAAAAAAAAAAACAAATAGACAAAACCAAAGGAGAAATGAGGAAAAAATTATTCGTACGCTAAAACCTAAATTTAAAAACTTGAAATTTTAAAACGGTAAAACCCTATTTACAGCAAATATCTAAAATATGAATAATCCAGAAAGTTAAAAACACTCACGCACCCACACACTCACGAAATTGCGCACAAAAAAAAAAAAAAAAAAAAAAAAAAAAAAAATACTATTGATCAACTAAAAAAGTAGAAGATAAATCTGTATAAATTATAATAATGGCTATTCAAATAGGTAAATGTTACGCTAAAACTCAAGTTGGAGAAACGCTAAAAATCTAAGTTAAAAAGAAATCGAGGAAAAAAAAAACATAACCTAATTGCTAGCTATCTAAATCAAGGAGCTAAGATTTATTATTGAATCTAAAGTTTCTCATAATTTTTCGCAACCCAAGAAGTAAGAAGTATCGGCCATATTAACCAATACCGATACCGATACTAAAAATATTGATATATGATACCATTACTATCAATTACATCCCCTAATATATATATATAAAAATATATACATATATAACAAATATATATATATATATATATATATATATATATATATATATATATATATATATATATATATATATATATATATATATATATATATATATATATATATGTATTTTAGGCGAGCAAGCCCTATATAAAGAATACACCCTAATAAGAAACGAGTTTAACTATCTACCGAAAATAAGCTCCTCCTCCAAACATCGCATCATTCTACTGATTTCAAAATCAAGTTAACACGCTTAGTTCTTCATCTGCACAATCGTGTTATTTAAAAACAATTATATTCTGCAAATTATTGCCGTGTGAATAAATATAACAACCAAGGACAGGGTCCGACCCCCAGCTGTAAATTAAACTTAAGGAAATAAATACGAAAAGCCAACTCAATTCTTATTCCATTCCCACAAGAAGACTCCTCACCCACTGAACCTGTGTGGAAGTCTTCAGCGGTGACCCCGAAGAGTGAAGATTGGTTCCCAGTAGTGGAGCTTCGATCAACCCCAAGACGACCGAGAATACTTTCAAGAATTACTCGATCAGCACACGAACCCAATCACTTTTGTATAATATTTTTTTATTGTTTTTAACGGGTAGATTTACCCACTTGTTGTGTTTGTGCTTTTCTCTTTTTTACCAGCTTCCACAAAGATCACAGCTGCCGCAGGCAAGCCGTTCCATCATCATCTGCCACCAGCCTGTCCCAGCATCTTATCAAGCAATTGGACCACCTCTCCTTGGTCAGACGCACAGTTACACAGTCAACTCACGTAACCGGTTAT
>JABUQX010139115.1:10000-27702 GCA_015478945.1 Trachelipus rathkii | reverse complement strand
CTACTGAGGGGGCGGATAGATGCGCGGCCTTTCCTTTATGCGACTTGTCATGTCTTCTGCTGCTTTTATTTGCGATTCCCGTCGCGCACCTTACTCCATTCTGGAAAATATAAGGAAGAAGAGGAAAGAAGAAGAAGATATATATATATATTATTATATATTTATATAATATATATTATAATATATATATATATTACTATAGATTATTAATGATATAATATTATATATATATTATAGCTATATATTATTTAATATATATACTTTATTATATATTATGTAAGAGATGCCAAACAAGAATCAGGAGGAAAGAGACTAATAGAGAATGCTGAAATCTTGAACAGACTATTTAGAGAAATCTAGAAGAGTTAGTCTAAGGAAGATGCTCTGCTTGTTGAGTCCAAGAAAATTATTTAGAAACAAGAAGTAAATAAAATTTATAAAAAACCAACATAAAACATTTTAGATTTAATATGAACCAGTTTCTCTATAAAATAAAACCATCGGTATTAAACAAAAGAAAATATATTTTTTTCCATATTAAAGAGAAGCAACAAAATTTTAAATCAGTCTTTTTAAAAATTGAACAATTATTAACAAATAGAAAAATAAAAGCAAACTTTCCGAAATTATTTAGCTGAGTAGCGGCAATTATCCCATCATTCTTTTGACCAAAATGAAAGAAAAACATAATTGGATACTTAAATATAAACCGCGTGTATAAAGTTTTCTGGTCTAGTTGTGGAATTTCGGCGCAGTTGAGTGAATGTGAAAGATTATCTTCGCATGGCAATTGAGGCTGGGGAACCCTCTTCTGCCATTTACTTTTCCCATGAACGTCGCAGCAGAGGGGGGGGAATTTATAATACATTCTGCCCGATCGACACCACCTGCATCCATGCGGGACACGTGTATTAGGATATAATAAAAAGAATAATAATGTATATTATTATATTATTATATATATTATACTAATTATAATATTTTAATATAGATAAATATAATAGTATATATATATATATAATTATATATATATTATATATAATATATATATATATATAAAAGTTCTTTGGTGATTCTAGGAATCAAGTCCTCCAGTAATTTACTCAATCAACTGAAATAATTATAATGCATACGTTTGTGAAAGAGTCGATTTGAAAAAACGCCTTTAACAGCTATTCATACAGTCTTAAGATGGGGAGCAATGAAAGTATTGTTTAAACATCAAACTACTTTTGATCACATTGTTAACTTTTCTCGGGTTAGGTCTTTGGGTATTCAGAGTTCCACTTGCAACAAAAAATAAGTGGAACATTTTAATATATATATATACATTAGAAATTTCAATATCTGCAAATCCTCTGCTGAATTAGATAACTTTACAAATGATGATATTAAAAATAACAAGATTCAGAAACCTTACACAGAATATCAGGTCTTCATGAAATGAATGTATACATTTAATATTATTATTATTATTATTATTAAAACTAGTTATTCGTGAATCTCGTTAATTACAAATGATTAGATTAAAAATTACAAGATTCAGAAACCTTATACAGAATATCTGGTCTCCTTGAAATGAATGTATACCGTATATTTATTTTTATTATTATTTAAACTAATTAATCATGGATCTCCTTAATTACAAATGATATTAAAAAAAGTCGCTGGAATCTCATAGGGAATTCAGGTTACCTGCGAATGCAATGTATAATTCATTTATATTATTATTATTATTATTATTATTATTATTATTATTATTATTATTATTATTATTATTATTATTATTATTATTATTATTATTATTATTATTATTATTATTATTATTATTTAAACTAGTTATTCATGGATCTCCTTAATAGTAAATTTTTTCATTGGTTGGATTTGTAAAGTTAATAAGCTAATAATAAACATCTGTATGTGTAGTAAAAAAAAGTTGTTGCACCGCAGCACCAGTCAAATTAGATTGAACCATGTCATTCCTCTCGTATGTTCTGTGACAATTAAATTTATAAAATGGCACAGTACATAAATTAGATAACAAAGAAAAAATGCAAAAAAAGGATCACTTGTTTTGGGACTGCTGAATTTGTGAGAGTCCACTAAAACTGGCAGAATCCCAGTCTGAGTCCACTAAAACTGGGAGAGCCCCAGAGTCCAAGACTTGGACTCTGTACATCTACTAATATATATTAATATATAGAAATATTATAAATATTCATATAAAATATATATATATATATAGTATATATAATATATATAATATATATATATATAAATAATTTAATAAATATATGATATTATATTATATATTATGGTAAAGATATGTATTATACTAATATTATAATATATATATTAAGATTTATAATATATAATAATATAATATATATATAATATATTATATATATATATTCAAATATATTATATATATAAATTTTATATAATATATTATATAATTAATATATGATATTATATTATTATAAAATAATATATATATATAAATATAATAATATATATATATTATAAAATATATTATATATATAAAATATATATAATATATATATATATATTATATATATATTGTATATAATATAATGATATATATATTATAATAATTATATATATAAATATAAGATTATATATATAGTTATATAATGAGAGAGTACACGCATACTCGAAGCATGAAAACAGCCTCCCATTTTTAAGTTGGGCGTCTTCTTCTTTTGCGTTACATTATTCTTCAACACTTATCCTCCAGGCATAGTTTGACCACCAATTATCATCAATTATCTTATACTCATACTTAAAGTACACACCCCTCTTCTAGATAACATTTTACATACATCCCCTACTTACTTCATATTATGGGAAAGAAGTGCCCGCATCCGTATGTCCTGCTGTGTCGTTAGAAGCCACTAAGGACGTGTAGTTGGTTGGCTGCCAGCTACTCACTATCTCTTGCTAGAATTGCTAATGTGCATGACTCGGATATGCGTACGTAATCGCGAAACTTCGAATTTCCGCGAAATTGTTTATTGATCGTATGGGTAACATGGAAGTCAGAGAATAAATGGTGAGGAGAAGAGGGAAGAGAGGTGATGTATGATGTATTTAGAAAGGGCAAATTTGATTGCTCGCTGTGGACTGAAACAAAGATGAAAGGAAACGTGAAAATAATTGTGTGGTGGAAAATTGTCGTTGCTGTTGAAGAGTAATAGAGAGGAGCAGAAACGAGTTCGCACATTTTATGAGTGACTGAGGTACAAATCTATGTAAATTGTGTGAGTGTGTTCCTAGAATTTCAAGGTAAATAAGTTTAAAAGGTAACGTAATGTGTGGTTGTGACAGTTTGGTCCATCTGAGGGGAATGTTGAAAGAAGAGAGTACAATTTTTTGAGATAATCTGAATATGATTCTTGGTATGGTCGTGAGTAGAGACTTCATGATTGATATTGATTGGGGGAACCTATATAGGAATTGGGATAGGTGATCAAAAAATGTGATGGCATAACATGTGTTTGGTGGTGGCGCGAGGAGAACAATGAGAACTAGAACTAAAGTTTCTGTCTCACAGTTTATGTCTTGAATCCATCTTTTCTTAAACAACAAGAGTTTAATTCCTTCAAAGTTTTCATTTAGCTCAATAAATATGTTCGAGTGATAAAAGTATGATTGACTTATAGCTGTTGTGAAGAAGGAGATGTTGAAGATATGTGTTGTGGCTAGGATTCCACTGGAGCTTTAGGAAGGAACATCATCTATATTGTTCTAGATATAAATATACCAGTGAGTGGGCTTGGATGGAGAGGAAAAAGTAATAACGAAATGAAATTAGTAGAATTAATATGAGAAGTTAAGTGAACAACAACACAATAAGGATATAAAAGCGCTCGCAAGTAAATCTGTGAATGTGAACATGATACCTGAAACCCCAATCTGGGTAGCAAATGAAGAAGCAATTGTTTAGTAGTGCAAAGGAGGTGGATTGCTAAACTTAGGAAGGCAAGAACTGTAACACGTATTACTGGCGTGAAGTAGGAAGAGATTGATTATAATCGGTTACAGGTAAAAAAGCATCCAGCAGGTGGCTTCGAACTACACGAAAAGCACAATGAGAAGTTTCAAAAGAAAGATGCTTGGTACATTATTAAAGGAGAAAGAAAGAGAATACTAAAAGGCAACATAGGAGAATAACAAGAGGTAATATAGAACAGTTTGGAATGAGGTATGAAATGAGGACATACAAGAATAGGAAGCTCTTCTGAAGCGAAGCGGAAAGTTTAAAGATATAAGAGAAGTAAGGGAATCTGGCCTGGTAGACACGGAGTGAATAGGATGTGGTTTTCCCTTTTAACTCAACCTGAAATGGATTGAGCGGAGTTGGAAAAACACTCGACAATCTGCCACAATATTAACAGTAATGATGATGTTAGAATTGTGGTGTGGTCTTTTGATGTGCAAGAGAGTAATAGTATTTATAGAGCGTTATTATAAGAGGAGTAATGCGGTAAAGTGAGAAAGTTGAAAGTAATGGTAAATCTGCAGGTAGTAATGGAATTACTAGTAGATGACAAAGCGAGGCGAGAGCGGTGATTGATTGGATTTGAAGTTGTTAATAAACGTCTTAAATGAGGGTTTAGTCCAAGGGATGAGTAGAAGCGGTAATATACCCTTATTATAAGGTAAGAGAAAAGGGGAACTGTATGAAATATATTGGTAGGGGAATAAGTATTGAGTGTTGTATGAAGTAATGCTTATTTTGTTGTAAAGATTAGTGCTCAGACTGAGGGACTGATGTGAAAATCAAGGTGACGTTTAGGTGTAGAGATGTGGATCAATCTTATACATTGAAACAAAAGATTGAAAAATGAGGGAGAAGAAAATAAATATATGTTTAGTTTTATGGCATTATACAACAAGGCTTCTTCCCATGATATAGTTTCAATAGGGAAGACTTTATGGCATGTATAGTATATATTGTGTGGTATGCTTCTGAATGAATCAAAAGTATGTATGCGATAGTGAAGCGTGCTTAAAATAAATGGTGCTCAATTGATTCGTTTAGGAATTTAAGCGGAGTTGAGACAGTTTTACTGATAACTCTTTTTTGTTTATGTCTCCGGCTCTATTCAATTGTGATTACTATGAGATGGGTTATGAAAATAATTCGAGTGTGGTTTCAGATGCAGGAAATGTATTATGTGCTTTGATATGATTAAGAATTTAATTGAATGAGTTATGGAAAGTGAGTGGCAACCTATCCAAATTATATGCGATGATCTTGTGCTGTTTCGCGCAATCTCCAAACAAACGAGTTGAGAGATTGAGAGACGAGGAGATAAATGAAGCCAGTATGTAAAAGCAGCGTTGAAAGTAAACTAGATCAGTTAATTTGTTGTGAGTAGACATCCTCAGTAGTGAAGTTTATGTCTAGATTGAATGAACAGCTGACAAGTGTCTGAGTTTAAAATTTATTGTAGCGGTAGGTTAGAGTATGTGTTGTCATGAGAAGGGGAACGGATGATGCAGAGTGTATAGAAAAGTTGTGAAGGCAGGAAGGTGGCTGGCAATTAAATCATTGGTGAATGTAAGACTAAGTCTTGAGTCGAACTAGAGTCACATTCTGAGGGTATGTGTACCTGTTATTGTGTATGGTATCTGAACTCTTTATGTTGCGTGGAAGAAACTAAAAGTATAGATCTACCAAGATCAATGTGTTCAGAATTATGCATCAATCTTAGGGCATGCCTCAGTGTAATGAAAAAATTAATTAAAATTAGACATGAATCGCATATGAAGAGATTTGTTTTGACATGATGCAAGAAAAAAGAGGCGATATGTAACATTAGGAGAATAAATAATTGAAATTAATGTTAGAGCAATGGTATGGTCATGGAGGGTTTCTATGAATTGATTCCTATGATCGTTTGTAACGGGATGATAGTGGAGAAGTAGTATGAGAAAGAACCGACCGGCTGGGACCGAAGAGAAAGTGGAGTTGAGTCGGTGAACGAATTCTGAAGGAGAGAAAATGTGAGATTTGGCAGAGGCGAGAATAAAGCCGCATGATAGCAAAGAAATCGCCCCGCGGTCGGTTTTGTATGGGATGGTTTGTGTGCCTCAAACGGCAAGGATTTCGAACCCTTACACTGCCACGTAAATTACACATAGTGAGGGTCCCGGCGCCGCCCATGAAGTCTCTAGCGTGGATTTCTGCTTTGACGAGTTCTCACTAATTAATGTACAGAGGGGGTAAAATCTGTGCTCTCAATTTCGACTTTTCATTATAAACTTCTATCGGTGCTTTTCTAAATTTCGATGCAGACAAGCATCCCCTTACACCCAGACTTTGGCAAGATAAGAAAAAGAAAAAAAGTAATAATATATAATATAACCATTAAAATGATGTATATCCATATATTATACTGTCCTCATTATATATATATACTATAACCTACCTATATTTATAAATATAATTATATATACACTAATATTAATCCTAAAATAAATATAAATATATTAAATATTACAATTTATAATTACTAATATACGCGTAGCCATCAGATATTATATATCATTTAAACAAAGCAATGTTCAGCAGTTTCTTTGAATTAGTATTATAAAAAATATAGTTTCTCTGAAGACAGTAATAAGTGGAATTATTTTAACTTCAAGGTCATTCATACAAGGGTGGCAGTAGGGGTTAGTGTTGTTTGGACCTTTATAGCAAACAATTTAAAGAGTAGACAAGAGTCTAGACATCTAATCTAAGTATAATAATGATATGCGCATTTCACCAGTAAGAGAAAGGAAGCCCAAATATAGTTTTCAAGAATGTTTCGAATCCGTATATAACTTCTTCCAACTCGTAAAAAATTCTAGCCCTATTCTTAACAAAAAGCTGGAGGTAAATGAAGTTATACACCTAAAAAAGGTTTTTCTTTTATAATGAAAAAAAAGGAACATCAGCCCTATCTATGGATGTGCCACAAGATGCTTTCAAAGAACCCCAAAGATGACCCATTGGATGTTTTTGACTGTCGTCAGACCTATAATCCCCTATGCCTCACTCATCTGGTTGCCAGACAGAATATGAGATGACTAAAATTAGAGAAATTCCAAAGGCTTGCATGTCTAGCGACTACAGGTTCAATGCACACCTTTCCTAAAGTAACCATGGAGGAGCTGCTAAGCATCCTACACTTGCACCTGCATGTTAAAGGAGAGGCCATGGCATGTGCAGCAAAGTTAACTCTGTTTGGCCAAATAAAACACTGGCCTCTGTCTGGTATCTTTATATACTCAAAGATGTACACCAAATGCCAAGGCGAAGATTTTAGAGAGGTATAAAACTTCTTATGTAGTGTCAAACAAGGGAAAATTGAGGCCCAAAACTCGATACAGGAACTAATACATGATTCATAGATAGATCAATGATGGCTGGCAGGGTTGGCCTGGTTCTGGTTGAACCAAACTGCAAATGCAGTGTGGCAAAAGGGTATACGTTGCAAGGATTTTTATAAAAAGATCTTAAAAATTGTGGGGGAAAAAATGAAGATTGCATATTCAAAGGAAAAGTTTACTATTCATGTTTGAATAAAAATTTATTACGTCTTCGAAATTACATTGCTCATTTTGCATCAAAATATGCCATAAGCTTAACAAACTCTTAAAATGGTTAGAAGCAAAATAAACAATGTATATTTGAAGACGCAACTTTTTTTACTTGATCACGAATAGTAAACTTTTTCTTCAAATGCGCATTGTTCCTTTGGAAAGAATGATTTTCCTAGAATTTTTCTTTCATCATATTACTTAAATGCATATTTAAGAAGAATAATTAAAAATTCATATTATTTTAACGTTTTTAATTCTATTAATAATAAGTGCAGTGCGAATATGTTGGGAGCAAGTAGCCAAATTGATTGAAAACGTATGGTGCCATTAATAAGTGAATCAGTAAAAAAAAAAAATAAAGGCGTTACTCTCCCCCCTAAACTATTTAAGTTCTGCCTCCCTCCTTGACAGTTCTTCAGCCTTTCTTTCCAATTTTCTCGGCGGCGTCTTTTTAATATTATATTATTATATATATAATATTTATATAATAATATTACCACTTTTCATAGAATCATTCCTTATTAAATAGTATCCAAGGAATAAGAGTGATAATAAGATTTTTATTATATATCTATATATAACTAATATATCAATTAGGCAATAAGTAATAAAGTAATATATATATATAATATATATATATATATATAGTATATATATTATAATATATAATATTAAACCCTATAATATGATATATACTCAATATAATAGTAAACTATATATTGATAAAAATCTAACTTAAGTAAAAATTATTTAAAGTTGGTGCTACAAAACACAAAAGAAATGAGAAACATTTAATTATTCTCTTAGAGTCCAAATTCCATTATAAACTTCCCACTGTTTTCATTAGAATAAAATGCCATCATCACAAACGACCTACAACCATCCCTAGTGACCCGTTTATAAAAACCGGTCCACCTTCCAGAGGTCGAAGTTTTCATGAGCCTAGTATAATGGCTATTCAGAACCTGTGCTCTTATCATCGATTACATGTTTTAAAGTAAATTCATCTCACCTCCGATCAATTATTTATTTATTAAGAATATAACTTCTATCATGCTTATAATGTCACTAGCATCATATATATTGCCCCAGCCATCTATATAACCAGATCTTTCTAAGTTACTTACCACAAAATCCCCAGACCCCGAAACCGTGGTCCCCGTATAATCAATAGCCGAAGGCCAGATTATAAGTCTGATCAGTTTTACCTGCCATATCATATGCTTTTTCTCTGAAATTTGCAAATCAAAAAGTTTGGAAAAGAAAAAGGGAGTGTATTCCAGGACGTACTACTAGGTACATGTAAATTGAGATATAATTAAGTATGTATCTCAGCATAGGAGAGTAGTTAAAGGATGAGATTTGGGTAAAGTTTGTTACACGAGAATCAATTCCTTCGGAAATAACATATAGGCGATGACTAGATGAAACTCCAATGTCAAGCACCATAGATCGTTAAATGATACCAGAATATAAAGATGTCTCACATTAAACAACAGCAGAAAGCTGAGAAACGAAGTTATAAAGTCCGAGACCCCTGTTGACAAATGGTAAAAAGATTCCAGAGAAGAACATTCTGTGAGTAAAACCCCCAATTATTGAGAATATTACTTCATAGAGGTGAAGAATGAGACCTAAACAAATATAAGCACAAAGCAACTCCCTAGGTGGTGTGAAGAAATTTTAAAATTGTCCCAGAAAATCCCAAATCCCATCAAAAAAAAACACAATAAAAACATGTCAAGAATATAATAAATAGACCATTTTAATTTGGATTCGACACAGGGATATGTTAAAAATAAAAATGAAGGAGCCAGTTTAATGAGAAATTGAAAACAGCACAATATTTTGCATGCCCCAGTTACAAATTGATTTAAAAAGATCGAGGTAGTGCCTCAATGATCATCCACCTAGTATTAACTATTTTCTGCTTTGGGACATTCAAGTTGAAATGGTGTAAATACGGTGTCAAATCGCCAGCATAGAATAGATAGATTAGAACAGCATAGCTTATAACATTATTAATCAAGCATATAAATAGAGAGTTTGGCGCCACCTAGAAATTCAGAACAAGAGGGAAGACCACTGTAATTAATTAAAGATGAAATGGCTGGAAAACGACAAGTTATAGGAATAACTGGAAAGGAAATGAGAGAAAAGAGGGATACAAAAAAAGAGAGTTAAAGATCAAAGGATAAACCGAAAAAAGTTAAATGTTTAATCTTCTCTAGTTCCCTGCTTTAACAATAAAATTACTCATCCCAACAATGTAAAGAGTAGAATTATAATCAGGAAGAAGATAGCGGGAAGGATGCCCAATTCCACCATGGTAAAACTCCGCTCTCCTTCAACCCGCGCAAGCTAATTATTTAAGGCCTAATGATAGATTAAATACTACTTTAAGAATAAGCTTCCAATATCCTTATCAACTCAGTAATTAAGATTTAATCGTAATAAATAATAAACATTTGGAAATATTTCTTTGGGTTAAAAAGTTAATAATTGAGTATAACACAAACCAGCCCCGATAAAAGAAGCGATATCCTCCCCACTCAATGAGCAAGAGGATTAACCAGCAGGAAAGAAAATATATGTTAAATGAAATTAATACTATAGACAAGAGAGTTTTTACACCTTAAGAAGTGTTAAGAAGCTACATAGTCTAATAGAACACACAACAAACACGGTGAGTGAGTTACCTATTATACATCATGATATACACTAATAACATCTTAATAGTAATATAGTGATGATGAATCATTCAATCAGGAAATCCTCATTCATAGTAATAGAAAAATCAAATATATTAATCACACTAAAATAATCTATATTATGAATAAATGGAATGGGAGGAGAGAGGAGATGGATGATTTTTCTATAAAGAGAAATAATAGCATATATATATTATGAGGAAGGAAAGATATATTCCATATAGTAATAAAACTAATAATTTACTAATCCATAATTAATCTATAAAGAGAAGAGGAATATAACCACCAAACGTATAGACTTCACTTTTTACAAATATGACCAAGAGATTATAAAGTATAGTTGTTCTGCAAAGAGAAACAAAGATAATATGCAACTTCAAATAAGAGGAAAAGAGTTATATATATATTTTATAGTCTTTTGGAAACAGTGAATAGATATTTGCCTTAACTTCATCCGCTCTTACTGACTTCTGAATGATTGAAGATTTAGTAATATCCTATAAAAGAAGAAGTAAATATATCCCTGTTATTGTAAGCAAACAGTAATGAGAAACATAAGCAGAGCTTAAAGTTTAAGTCGAGAAATAAGAAATGTAATGTTAATTTCCCATTAAGCTACATAATTGAATGAATCATATAGACCTCAAGTATAGTAGTTCAGACAATATACTTAGTATAAATAAACTTCCTAACCCAACAGATGAGAAAATTATTAATTCAATTTAAGAGAGCTAAAATTTTAACCTATCAATTAAAAAGAAGTGATAAGGAGGAACCCACATGATCAGCAGGTTAATCAGTCTAAAATGATTAAATGAGATTCAAAGTATAATATAGAAAAAATGGAATGATAAGTATGATTTTATATCTCCAAGATTATCATGGTAAATACATAGGTAGTAAGGTCATAATAATTATCACATACTGATTCAATTTATTATCAAATATAGGTTTACATAGTTCAAATTCCTGACATCACCAATTCTGATGGGTTACAGGTAGGTCTCATTCCATTTCTCCACTAAAGTTGACAAGAAAGAGTATATGATGCAGTAATAAAAATATGAGAACGGTGAGAAGTTAATCTTATTTCGAAGATTCAGGTTGGCCGAATAATAATTTAGTCCATAGTCATATATATAAAGTGTAGAATGATAATAAATAAACAAGAACAGAATAGTCCACTCCACATAGTATATCATATTGTGACAAAGATAACCTAGCTCATAATTAATGTAAATAAAAATCTTATAAAGTAATAAAAATTACAGAAACATGAAGTAAATAAATAAACTAAATTCATTTATTAACTTAATGTCACTAAATTATATATTAAAGAGAGAGAAGATATAGAGAGATTATAGATAGTATAAATAGATATATACTGTATTAATAAATACATATGATAGATATAGAGATATATATATATAAAGTATAAGATAATATATATATATATAGATACTATATGACGTCTAGTAAGAGAGAGAGAGAGATAATAGATATATATATATATATATTATATATAAGATATATAGTATATATATATATATATACTATATTATATTTATATAATGTAAGTGTAATAATGGATATGATATAAAAATAGATGAGTATATATAGATGATTGAGGATTATGTAAAATATATTAGTATAATAGATATATATATAGTCTAGATATATAGATAATATGAATATATATATAGAGAGAAAGATATAGGTATATATATAAGATATATATAATAAATATATATATATATATAATTATATATATAGAGAATATATAATGATATAGATAGTGATATAAATATATATAAAAGATATTGAGATTTAAGATATATAAATATATAATATAGTAATATTACTCAAGGCAAATATCCATATACGTATAATCAATATAGAGAATATATATAGAGATATATATATATATATAATATATAAAGATGTATATTATATTAACTATACTATATATATTAGTAGATTTAATCAAGGGGTTTCATTAATGAGATCAGATATTATTATATTATTAATGGAAATCAGGAATAGAGTACTAGAGATAAGAGTATAGAAAGAGAGAGATTGCATAGATGATATAACTTTTATAAGAGAAAGTAAGTAAATAGTGATAAGAGTAATAGGTAGACTTACCTAAATTACGGAAAGAGAAATTAGATAAGAAGAGAGAATGAGATGATGATACCCCAATGAAATAAATATCCAGTATAATAATATATATAAGGATATAAATATATTATAATATATTCCAAATGTCAGGTTAATATATATTAGTATAATCTGATCTATATAAGTACTACTATAGAGTGAGTAATTTTTTTACCCTATTTGAAATAATAATAATATGTGTATATAATAATATATATATATATATATATATATTATAGACTTGTGATTTTGATGTACCATAATTTATGAAATATTTATATTTTTACATTTGTAATTCAATTAAGAAGTATATAGATTAATAATAACCGATAGTGGCAATTTCTACATGCTAGACAGTAGTAGTAAATTCTGAAAAGCTATTATATCAGTATATAGATGTAGTAGATAAGTTGAAAGTCTTCACTATGAGTGTAACACTAATTATCTCGCGTAATTCAGTTTTTGAATGTTTACCATGCGAACAAACTAGAATATAGACTCTAGAAATCAGATGATAGCTGAGAGAGATAGAGCCGATAATATGGGATAACGAATATAAGAGATTTGAATAATCCACAAGTCTTTTCCGCAATAATCAAAGAGCCCCAATCACTTGAACGAGTGCATTACGGGCCAAACTCTTCCAAGTAGTATGAATATATAGTACGATGAACGAAAATTCAACATGTTATAGGCAATTTTTGGATGTCATCACTATCTTATTTCCTATCTTCACGTAGGCAGTTTATGTTATCATATTATAAATTGATCGTTAGAAAGAATATACAATTCCCTAAAGTTACAGTGCGTTTTAGTACAAGAGAAGTTCTTGTGAGACACAATAGAGTCTTCAAAATACCCATTAAACATGATTGTCAACAAGACACAAGCACTGAATATAAATAATACGTGAACGAAGACCTAGATAATTCCATGTAGTTGCACAAGAATGGAGCTATCCAGACATAATGTGCAAGATATTCTCAAACACTATTCCTTTTATGTTATGTTCCAACACCACTCAACAATACAGAAAAGTAACTCCTCCACTTTTCATTCTATTATTGATGATGTATTATATGTCACAAAATTACATTATCCCCACCCAACTGATATACTTATTAATTAATATATCTTTTCTGCATCAAATGTTAAAGATATATCATTAGACGTTTCATATCTAAAATGCCTATTCTTAAAGACAATTTTGCTATCTATCATTGTATCTGTTCTACTTTTTGAGAACAGAATTATATGTATCTATTAATATAACAATACATTATATCTCCATGTAATACTTACATACTTACATCTACTTAATTATTTTGTATTCTTGTCGCATTGCCTTAGTCACTAGTAAGTAATTGAATAAGCTCTTCATAACAATAATCTAACTAGTAAAGTTGTATCTATCAATCTTCATCATCCCTTATGGGGCGACTCATATTATATGTATTATATGTATAATTTACTTATAGCAGACTCAGAAGGCATTAAATAAGTGAATCAGTTTTTGTAGGATATCTTGGGAATGATCCCCGCGCATAACACACTGATAAAATAATTATCAATCACAATTAGTAATTCCATTCCATCCGAGTCTCTCAGATATTCAATGCCAGAATAATTTTTACCCAAAAAGAATCTCCTTTATACTCAACACACACATTAGTTCCATATTTTTGTTTCTTTATACTTTGTGAAAATAGAGACACAAGATTCTTATGATGGCGAATAAAAGGTGTTCATACTGCGATCTTGTAAGTAGCACCTAGTATATCACTCTGAGTCCAGTAGAGAATAGTTTGTGAAAGGCTTCCAATGCGTCACGTAATTATTTAAGCAGTCTGCAGGACCATACTATTCTGTTCAATCTGCAAATAAGACGATGCCGTGATAGTGCTTCATAATTCGATAATCAATTCTTATGCTCCCATAGAACTCAACAAGTCAGTTATTGTCAGAAATTAACCATTCAAAGTCATCTCAGTGATTATATATATCTACCAACTAAAATCTATTACTATGACGAAATTTCGTTATATAAGAATTTTAAAAATATGAATAATAAATTAAAATTTGACGCCCAAAATATGACGCTAAGCTCAAAAAACCTTATATATATAATATTATTATTACTTTACAAAGAAGTCACTTCAACATGGCACATAAACAAAGAAAAATACTATTCATACACTGTCATCATGATAAGTCGCCCGTTGCAGGATATCAAACTTCATAATGCTTGTAATTATGAAGAAAACAGACCAATTATGCTGTATCACAGAATTAAAACATATATTTTTAGAATAAAACAAGACATCTTATATTTCCCATTATATAACTAACCCCTATTTTCTATTCATTGCAATGCATCGTATATGTTTTTATGAAAAAAAACATGATTACAAAGATTTGATAACGATTCACAAACGATAAGTAGGTTATAGTTTCTATTACATATAATTTTATGCTATGAATATATTAATTAATTACAATATTTTTAAGCCAACTGAGATCAAAACAAATACATTAACAATAATATAATAAATAAATAATTTTGAATTTCCAATTGGAATTTGAAGACTTTTAATTTTAATTTTGTATTTTATTATAATACTTTTTTATATGCTATTCTCCACAATCAATTTGTCTTGCATTTTAAATTCACTTCATATATTCTATCTAGTCTTCTTAGTATTACTGGTGTACTACTAGACCTCATTCATGAAATAATGTCTGAGGTATCTACCAATAAGTTTAGCTTCATCAGATTAGAAGATGTTATATAGAAAAGGAAAATTACATGCTACTATCACCGAAAATTAATAATGCTACTATAGCTACTCGAACTATGTTATCAGTGTTATCGTCGATATGAAACCTTTATTATAGTTCTATAATAATTAGTCTACTTTAAGATTCATCACAAACTCTGACCAGTGGTAATCAAAAAGAATTGTATGAACGCAATAACCTTTCAAACTTACACTGTTTACATGTGAATAATGCTTCCCTTGAAATTAAGATTCTGACCTTCCATCCCGTATGAATGATAGAGAGAAATATTAATTTAAAGGTAAAAGTAATTATTGATTCTTGGCAACTCTTCATATTTCCTGGATTCCTATTGGCTGAGGAGTCACTAAACAAGACAGAACTAACCATATCTAGAATGCACGTAAGTATTTAATGCACAATTAATTGTATTTTACTATTTCATGGCGAGTATTTAATCAATCATATTGCACTTAATTATAAATAATATTAAACTCATATTAGATGGATAAAGTAGAAAAGTTTGCTAAATAAAGACAAATTTCACTAGAATTGCACATATGTCGATCAAACGTTTGATATGTATAAACATCTATGCGATTATCAAAAACCAGCTCTTGTTGTTTATTTCTTTGATATTCTGTAAGATGCATTATACCATACGTCGTGTGAGAAGATTTATTGTCGATGTATGTAGAACTTATCTTATAGACCTTAACGTGTCCCAAGAAATAAACAAAGCTCAATTAGATTCTAGATAACACTCTACATATCCCATGCTTACTTAGTTATACGTCAATATCCTCCCTGATGCTTCCATAAGCAGGCCTCAGTGCCCTACATCATTCACACCCCTAGAATACTCGCATCACACCGAACTCAGTCATAGTATACAGAATGATATACTGTGTAGACCATAATTAAGCTAATATCACAAATTCAATTCAAAATCAATACTAATTATTCTATTTGCAGCATCCAGTTCAATATATACTATCTAGCATCTCTACTCACATTTTTTTCTAGTAGATAGAAAGATTTGATGTTTATCTGTAATAGCATAGAAACGAATCTCATCACTAAGTTGAATCATTTAAGATTATTATATGCTATATCTGAGTGCATTTCAACAGTATTCAGTACGAAGCAACAATTACAAATACATTCTGATTCCGTAGCAATATGAGAGTATACGTAGCAAAAGGTGAAGCGTTACTACAACACTGATTTCCCACAATGCTACTGCTTTTTTAGCGCAATATGCTGCTCAACATAAATTAGCAGGCAAGCATAAAAACTGGTGTTTATGCATTATGCTTATTGGCCTGAAGTATGTTAAATAACAAATGGATGTATTGTGCTTGGAATATGCTTTCGAGTAATCACAAACTAAAATGCGTTACAAGCGCATCCAATATATCCAGAATTTTAAGCTGTGATCACGACCTAAATTATTTATGTTAATATTAATAATGTACAGAAAAGAAGGTTTCATAAGATAGTAATATAGCATGTAAAATAACCCCTAAAGTTTTTAAACGCAAAAATCCCTCATTCATTTAAAAGTGAATTGGTACACAACTGTGTCATCAATAGAACAATAATTATAACTATATGAATACAAAATAATTTTACTATAGTGTGACTTGACAGAATGTACAATATCCAATGAGAAATAGCCACTAATATTGAACAAGATACATGTACACGTATAGAAATGAGACTTGTTAAAACTTCTCACAGAAAGAAGTCGTTATTTGTTCACACCAACCTAAAATTAGGACATAAGTACACATCATCAAAAAGTGCATGTAAGCGCTGGTAAAGGAAAAAGCAAGAGAGCCAATCAACTGCGCCTCACGAATTGCCCAAGGACAATTTGAACTAGCAAATAACTTCACTTGAAGACCTCAAGAATCTGACATATCTACAAGACAGATAGTTCGAACCATCATGTCAGCCAAATATACATGATTGCTTAGATAAGTCTAATACTTTATAGTACCACTCATTGATTTATTGCGAAACTAAGAGACATCAACATCCATTATTTCGCCTTATAAACTTTTAAATCAAAAGTAATATTATAAAAGCATATATACATGAGATTAAAAAATTATCCAATGGACAGAAGTCGAGATACAACTAAGATCACGAGACCAATATAAGTTGACTTATTTCAACCTATAATAATTTTTAATATATCAGTGAATAGCAAGGAATTATTACATTGCTCATAAATATAACATGGACATAGTTTAGACTTCGCGAGAAAATGTGACATACAAATATTGTTGACTTAATATATCTTTTGAATAAAATTTCTAATTAGTCATATTAAAAAAGCAATATCACACAAAAAATATATATATAATTTTATTATTGGAAGAAATATTAATCTTAACAGTATATTTATCGCAACTCTAACAATTACCT